>JAQQSZ010016933.1:0-10913 GCA_028646595.1 Phalanger gymnotis
GCAACAATGAACTCTTGAGGATAACTAGTATTTACATACTTTTACTTGCTTTAAGTTTTGCAAAGCACTTTACATTCTATAAAGTACCAAGAGTAAGCATTATTATATGTACTTTGGAGATGAGGAAACCAGGAATGTTAAGGCGTTTGATAGTGCCTTTACACATTAAGTAGTAAAACTAATTTTCAAACCCTAGTCTTTTGACTCCAAGTCTAATGCTCTTTGTGATGTGTGCAATGCTTGATTCTAGTCTATACAGGATGAAGCAGAACAAGAAAATGGAAGGAGGGAGTCTACCCTGAACATTATTTCAGTATTTTAGGTGGGAGGTAATGAGGATCTGAACTGTGCAAATGGAAAAGAATTCATTGAATTTGAGAAGTATCTCAGAGGACACATCTGTATGTATCTGTAACTGATTAAATGATAAAGATGATAAAGAAGGGAAAAGAGGACACAATAATTTAAGGTTTTCAAGTCTGAGGGTCTGGGTAAATCATTTTTTCTATTCACAAAAAATGGAAACGTTGATGAGAGACAATGGGATTTTTTTAGAGGGTTGTGTGTGAAGGGAATTGATTTTGTCATTTTTCTCATTCCAGAAATATAGTTCCACCCCCCCTGCAACAGAAAGTTCACTTGTAATGGCATGGTTTCATCCTCTACACAAATACCTTCTTCCATGCAAACTAATGATCTAAATCCTAGAAATTATCAAGCAGGCAGCTAGGTGTAAGTGTCTGCAGTGGATAGAGCACCTGCCCTGGAGTCAGGAGGATCTGAGTTCAAATGCAGACTCAGACACTTCCTAGCTGTATGACCATGGGCAAATCACTCAATCTTCTTTGCCTCAGTTCTTCATCTGTAAAATGAGTTGGAGAATCTCTGCCAAGAAAACCCCAAACGGGATCAAGGAGAGTTGGACGCAACTGCAACACCTCAACAGCAGTAACAGTAATCAAGCACCACCTGACTCCCAGACATACCAGACACCAAAATCTGAGTCCCAGAAAGCTCCAAGGGGACCTGGAATGCTTGTTGGTTACACTGACATAAGCGGGTGTAATGCCCAACACAAAAGGCAAGAGGATCCTCTGAACTTTGGAGATGAGGTGTGGCTATCCACCCATAACTTAGCATTTTTAGAACTGGATATTGTAACAACAATGCTGCTAGCAGCTGTTGTGGAGGTGTAAGACCAACAACACCAGCACACAGGAGGGCTGCTACCACAGGTTCTTTGATCTGCTTTTCTAGGAAAGCAACTTTAAGGGGTTTACAATCTCACTTTAATTAAACATACATATATCATTCACTTAATTCAGGGGAAAAAGTCGGCACCCTGAACTTCAGAGAAAATACAAACAGAAATTACAAGCAGAGAAAATAACACAAATCAATAGACAGGGCTTCTGGCTGTCTGACCATTACCTACATACATAGTTACTGGAGAGAGGGGCACCAACATCTGGGTTTTCAAAGCTGGGGGGTGAGGCTCCTTAACGGCTACCCAGAGTCTCTTCTGGCTACATCCCATGAACACTCTTCCAGTGAATGAGCCCCAAAGCAAAATGCTAACCCCAGAGTATATATATACTTCTTCGGGGTCAGCCCACTAGAGGGCATCACAGCCATGTGACTCAAACCCAGGTGACTTAGACTTTCTTGTGACTTAAGCAGGTCATCAAAAAACTCTTGATTCAAATAAAGGCAAGGCTCAATCAAAGGCACTTGATTACCTTAGTTCTGAGAAGCACTCCAAAAGAAAAAACAGCAAAAAGTCCCACCCTGCTTGCCATTACAGATGTAAACTTAGCCAAGTCAGAGGATCACAAAGAATGTCTAATCCAACCTTGTCTTTTTCTCTATTAACTGAAGCAGAATAGAGGTTAAGTAAATTGCTTAAGATTACAAGGATATAGCAGGGCCAGGATTTGAACTGTGACTCCAAATCCAGTGCTATTTTCAGTATACTATTATCTCTCTAAAACTCAGATTCCTCATGGAGATAGTTGTTGTGTTTGTCCCTCATTTTCAAAGAGGACCATGGCATCAGGGAAATGATGACATGACTTGCAGTTGACGTTGATTTGAGTGAGGGAGGGCTGTGCAAGGTCACAAGTCTCATTTTCAACTCCAGAGCCATCTGGATCCAGTGACCAGATATTCAGCATGACTGGAGATGACCCAGGATGCAATGGGAGACTCTGACCTTTTCAGGTAAATTTTGATGGCCAGAAGCTGCCCACTTAACTTGGGATTTGCTGGTTAGATTTCTTTTTCTTTCTTTCTACCTTCCTTCCTTCCTTCCTTCCTTCCTTCCTTCCTTCCTTCCTTCCTTCCTTCCTTCCTTCCTTCCTCTCTTTCTCTTTCTTTTTCTTTCTCTCTTTCTCTCTTTTTCTTTCTCTCTCTCTCTCTTTCTTTCTTTCTTTCTTTCTTTCTTTCTTTCTTTCTTTCTTTCTTTCTTTCTTTCTTTCTTTCTTTCTTTCTTTCTTTCTTTCTTTCTTTCTTTTTCACAAACCTTAAACCCAGTTCACTCTGAAGCGCATAGGTTGACCAGAATAAGTCCTGCCCAAGCTTCACTAAATAGCTGTATTTTGAGTCCTCCTGGCTTAGAGAGAATGTTTCTCTTTGGCACAGCAACCCTAAAGATCTTCCCCTCCCAGCTTGATTTTTTTTTCTTGTTTTCTAATTAAAGGGGCCTTCCCTTGACTCACTTTTTAAGGCCTATTCACTGAATGGGCGTTACCTCACTCTAAGTGAGTAGATAGTTATGGAGACAGGAGATAGTTATGCTTGAACCAGAGGAACCATAAGGAGATGGAAAGTGCACTCGACCTAGAGTCAGCAGAGGTCCAGCTTTGAATCCTGACTCTGACACTCAGTAGCTGTCCCATGGAGGGTGGCAGGCTATAGGAGAAAGAACTGGTTTTGGAGTCAGAGAGGCCTTTGGGCTTATTCAAATTCTACCTCCTATACTTATTACCTATGTAATCTTCAGCAAGTCACTTAATTTCCCTGGGTCCCAGTTTCTTTGGCTGTAAAATGAGGTCACTGGACTTCGGTCCCTTTCAGCTTCAGATCTACCATCCTATGAAACCTACTCAGGTCACAAATTGTTGAGACCATTTTCCTCCTCTGAAGAGTGAGAGGTTTATTGGGGGAGTACTTTGTAAACTTTTAAGTGCGGTAAGAACGTTGGCTACTGTTACAGCGATGCCTACATCTCGGGGTTGTTGTAAAGACAATCCTTTGTAAATGGTAAAGTGCTATATAAAAAAGTAAGCTATTATTATCGAACTAACTTAGATCCGATAACTGAAAAATCCAAACCAAAACCAACTTTACCCTGGACCTTAAGGAATCAGTCTATATCAAGCACAAAAAGTTATGTCTAAGGGATCTAAGTAGAAGGGAGAATGAGTGATTCCCTCCATGTAGCATTTTATGTGAACAATTTAGGCATTCAATAAAGCCTTTTGGTAATGACAACTGGAGAAATGTTTGTAGGTTAGCTAAACACAAGCTGACTCTACCTTCTAGTCTGTTTCAGATTGTAAACCTCACAATTTCATGAGAAAATCTTTAAAGTAATCCACCGTATCCTCAATCCAGAGAGCATTTTTAAGTTGGTAGGGTTAAAATCTTGGGATGAAGTCTCTAATGTTATCCAAACGAAATTGGCAAAAAAAAAAACAAACTAAACAAAAAGCAATAATCTAACTTTCACATATAACATTCCACCAGGAACAAGGAAAATCTTGCAGTGATAGGTGTGAATCGTTAAGAGGATAAAGAGATTTATCTTCTATATTTGGAGAAGGTGTAAGCTTTCCTCATCTGACTTCCCAACCACAGATGTTAATGGTTCCTTGGTCTAAAAACAGGGTTGTATGGTGTAGTTTTAGCTCTACTGTTTGTAGGCATTTTTGTGTAAGGCATGAGTGAGATGGAAGAGAAGGCTTGTTGCATGTTAGCTCAGAAAAAGAGGGATCATTGAAATCTTCTGGGTTAAACCTGGACATCTTTTCTTGAAGACGGTGTTTTAATGTGAGATAGAATGCTGCTTACAACTGTAAAAGCTAGAGATATTAATAGCTGCCAAAATGGAAATGTGAATTTTTTTTTTTTGTTTTAGAGGCTGTATGGGATTGGTGGGGATGGCATATAATACAAATGATAAGGAAGTTTCTATACAAAAAAAGCGCCAAATTTTCCTTTAAAAATTGAAAAAAAATAACCTAGTTGCTTTGGTTAAATGGGAATGAAATCAACTTAAAACCAGGAGTTTCAATTACTTTCGTCTCTCTAACCTTCATTTCTTCAATTCAATGATTCAACACACATTTCTTATGTGTTTATTCTGATATTTAGGGCACTGTATTAGTCTTTGGGAAGATGTAAATATAAGAGAGATTCCATTAACATAATACTCTACAATTTGCAAAGACTTATGGCAACTTTTTAAGGTAGACAGTATTCTCTTCCCATCTCTTCACAATTGAGAAAACAGTCTCAAAGTAAGTAGGAAATTCAGAACTTGAACTCAGGGGTTCTGACTTTTTACCATACCACATGATCTCAGGGGTGGGAAACCAGAGACCTTGATGCCAGATGTGGCCCTCTAGGTCCTCAAGTGTGGCCCTTTGACTGAATCCAATGCATTTGAGGATCCCACGTGTGGCCTGGAGGCTGCAGGTTCCCCACCCCTGGTCTAAGTACTCTAAAAGTTCAGTAGCTGCCCTCAGGACACCAACATATTACAATATGCCCAACCAATTTGAAAGACTGAAACAAAATTTCCACAGAGCCAAGAGGAACAGAAATACACTCATTTATTTCAAGACAGGTAGGGATGGTTAGGACTTTAACAAGAAAGAAAGAAAGAACTTATTGAATCAGCAATTAGGATAGTGGGATCACAGATTGCCCAGATGTCAATCTGTCTGAACATTATTGGAATGAATGTCTTCTCAGTTCAGCTGTATCTAGCCCATTAGATGATAGAATGGGATTTTGAAAAAAAAAATCCTTTAATCAGTGCTTTGTGAGGTGTGTTAATTAGCTACTAGAGACCAGCAGACACAATGAAAGATCCCTGGTCACAGCTCCCTTTACTAGGACTATTGAACTCCCTTCCACTAATCACGTGTGTGTCAAGCATTGAGCCAGAGCTGGGGGCAATCTTCAAGTGGTGCTTAGTAGACTGTATAATGAGGGAGTGATGCAATACATTTCCCTGCTCCTGGTAATGCATCCCTGAAGATTTGGATGCTGCTAAATCTGACATGGTGAAGTGCTTTTTACTAGTATTGGTGATTATTGGCTTTTACTGGTTCCTATAAAACACATAAGAATTTTGATGTCTTGACACTTCATCATGCATGTGTTTCCTTTAGCACCGACAGGTTCATTCTACTATGGAAAGCACTGGCTCCTTTCTTCAGAGGCTTTTGAAATGTTACATGTTTGGTAAAGAATTACTCACTTAAAATATCATAGCAATGTTTTAAAATTGAAATTCTTGCAACAGAGACACCAAAAGGATTCTGAGGCATAGAAATAGATGTGTTTTTAGCCTGTTCAGTCTGATTTCCCATACCTCTCTGCCCCAATGCTGCTATTTTGTTGAATCAATCGAAGAACATTTTATAAGAACCTACCATGCATCAGTCATTATGCTAAGTGTAGGGTATATAGAGACAAAAGAAAATTGAAACATTCCCTCCCCTCAAGGAGCGTACAGTCTGGGCTTTCTCTCTCTCTCTGTCAGCATACACACACACACACACACGAACCCAAGTTTGGAGAAAACTAGGAATCCTAGAGGTGAAAGTGAGGAGTAAGTACATTTCTGGCATGGTATACAGACTATACAAAAACACAGAGTTGGGAGGTGAAAATTGCACAGGGTCGGCAAGGTGACCAGGTTGGCTAGACTTAGAGAGTGTGTCGTTGTCCAGTTGTTCTATTCTGTCTGACTCTGTGACTCCATTTGGGGTTTTCTTGGCAGAGATACCATAGTGGTTTGCCATTTTTTCTCCAGCTTATTTTACAGATGAGGAAACTGAGGCAAACAGAGTTCAGTGAGTTGCCCAGGGTCACATAGCTAGTAAATGTGTGAGGCCATATTTGATCTCAGGAAGATGAGTTTTCCTGACTCCAGAACTCTATCCACTGTACCACCCAGCTGCCCTAGAAGGTAGAGAAAGGAGTAAGGTTTAATAAAGTTGGAAAATTAAGCTGAAAAAGTTATAAGGAGCTTTAAATTCCAGCAGTTTGTGCTTAATCCTATGGTCCAGGCAATAGAGAACCACTGGAGCTTTTGTGGAAGAGAAGCAAGAGGGTCAGAAATTGGCTTTAGGAATGTCAATTTGGAATCAGAGGAAGGATTGATTGGTGAAAGGAGAAAATTGATGCAGAGTCTAATTAGGAGGCTATCGTAATAGCCCAGGCAAGGGGTGATGAAGGGCCTAAGCTAGGGTGGAGATCATGTGAGTAGGGAGAAGGAGATGGATACAAGAGATGTGTAGGGGCAGAATGGATCAAACTTAACTGACTCGATGTGTGGAGTGATGGAAAGTGGGTCAAGGATGATTTTGAGGTTGTGAAGCTGGGTAATCAGAGCGATAGTGATGCCCTTGACAGAAACAAGGAAGTCAGGAGGAGGGATGGAGGGATGGATTGGTAGAAAGATAATAAGTTCTGTTTTGAACATATTGAGTTAGAGATGCCTATGAGGCATGAAGTTGGATATATGAGAATATTTTTAGTCGTGGATGAAATTGGCAAAAATCTAAATAGAAAAGAATAATCTAGTTGGTTTAACTTCAATTCTACCAGCAGCAGGGGAAATCTTATGCAGTGATAAGTGTTTTGTTGGAATAAGTGTAATAGCCTCCCAAAGTGACTGCTTAGAGCCTTGTATATATTGTCTTTCTTAAGACTCTTAAAGAGGACAACAATCACTTAGAGATATATACATTTAAGTCACAGATCCAGATTTTTAGAACTGAAAGAGGCTTTAAAAATCGCCAAGATCCTCTCCCTCATGTATAGATGAGGAAATAAAACACACACAGAGAGAAGTTAAATGTCCCAGATCTATCACATAGCTAGTTTGTGGAAGAGTTAGGACTAGAAGAGAAGAGAATAAACATTTTATATGTGTCATGGACCGGGCACTGTGCTAAGCGCTTTACAAGTATTGCCTCATTCAGTCTTCATGATAACTCTGGGAGGTAGGTGTCATTTTAATTCCTTTTCTACAGTTGAGGAAACCGAGGCATACAGAGGTAAAATAACTTACTCAAGGTCACACAGCCAGTAAGTGTCTAGAATCCTTGTTTCTTTTGACCATCATTCCAAAATGAGTTCCAGTATTTTTTTTTTTAATCTTGGTATTATAGTTACCCTCTGCATGTGCTCCCAAATAGTTTCAGGCATACCTTAAGATCCTCCATCATTGTTGGGTTTCTTTTAATGACATCTCTATTTCTCATTTGTTTATTCTCTTTATAGTCTGTAGAAAAATATCTTGAAGCCCTACTCCCCCGTTTTCAGTTATTTCTTGTCTATTAAGAATAAACTTAACTCTTTTAAAAAGTTTTCCCTTCCAAAGATTCAATGAAGAAAAAAACCAAAGGCCCCCTGGAACAAAATCCAAGCTAACCCAACTTAACCCAACCCAGTTTCCCTTTCTATTCCTATCTTGTGGCTCTAACATTCCCCCAAGTAAAGGTGAAGAACACTAAGGAGACTATTTGAGATGAAGTTCAAACAGCAAGTAACAAGATTACAATTTCCAGAAATATTTTGCTCAGTGCCTGCAGCCAAAGCTACTTGAACCATGACCTCACGGCTTAAACACTGTCAATAGTAATAGAAAAATAGAATAGTAAAGAATAAATATACCATATGTGCACAGATATTTTCTCCCATGAACATTCACCCTCCCCTTGCCCCAGGGAAAGGGTTGGGGGGATGGGAGTCAAGAAAAACATTTTCTTGACCTTGTTCTTGCGAGGATAAAGATACAAGTTAGCACTCACTCTTCTGTCTTTCAGTTTCTATCTCTCCATCTCAATCTCTTTTCTACCTTTTCTCAGTTTGAATTTCAGAGTTGTCAGGACCCTTCTGCGCTAGGTATAATTAAATGTTTAATACATGATTCTCCAGGGGGAAAATGCAAGTACAACACACAAGTTTAATTTGCATTATTAACATTTTCTCCATCACTTTTCTTAAGTCTAGACAATCGACAAAAGAATCAATCAAGTCCTGATTGGTAGCATTTTCTGAGTACCAAAGTGTAAATGCTCACTCTGGAAATTTAACGATCAGCTCTTAGAGCCAGCTGAGCTGGCTGGAGCACAACCTTGCTGCCCCACCCCCCCCTTATCATGGGCTTCCAACTCTTTTAACCAAGACAGGAGAAATAATTTGGGAGTGCAGTAATTGCCAGGACCATCTTCACCTATAATCAGAGATGCTTAAGTCCCAATGTCATGCTGAAAAGGAAAGGAAATCTTTCATTTACACATCAGTTCCCATCGTTAGAAACTTATGTGAACCATGAAATCCCACTAGCGTGTGCATGTATGACTCTGTGTGTGTGTGTGTGTGTGTGTCTGTTAGCTCAGCATAATGTAGTCGAAGGAACGTTGGACTGGGAGTCAAAAGATGCAGGTTCTACTTTCAGAACTCATAGAATTCTGGAACCAAAGGAATACTTTACATCATCTAGATTGGGAATCGTCTGGCTCAACCTCACCATTGGCCAATGAAATGGCCAAAAACATGAAATGGCCCCAGAGACTCTTCTAGTAAATGGTCGAGGCAATTTGATTCAATTGAACAAGCAGTTATAGAGGGTCTGTCATGTGCTGGGGACACAAAGAGGCAAATGAAATAGTTCCTGCCCTCGTGAAACTTCAGTTATAGGGTAAGCAAACAACATGCTCATGGATAAAGAAAAGTAAAATAAAAATAATTTCAGGCATAGAGGGAGGGGTAGAAAAGGATCTAGGTGGCTCACTAAATAGAGCAGCACAGGGTCCAGAGTCAAGGAGACCTGAATTCAAATGTGACCTCAGATACTTCCAAGCTGTGTGACCCTGGACAAGTCACTTAACCTCTATTTGACTCAGCATCCTCCTCTGTCAAATGGGGATGATAATATCACTTACCTCTCAGGGCTGTTGTGAGGATCAAGTGAGATAACAATTACAATGTGCTTAGCACTGTGTCTGGCACATAGTAAGCACTATATAAATGTAAGTTATTAACTGGGGGAATTAGGAAAGACATTTTGAAAGAAAGGGCAAGCATTATTGTTCGGTTGTGTCTGACTCTCCTTGATTCTATTTAGGGTTTTCTTGGCAAAGACACTGGAGTAGTTTGCATTTCCTTCTTCAGGTCATTTTGTAGAAGAGGAAACTGAGTTAAGTGACTTTCTCAGGGTCACATAGCTAGTAACTGTTTGAGATTTGAACCCAGGAAAATGAGTCTTCCTGACTCCAGGCCTGGCAGTCTATCCATTGTGCTATATAGCTGCCCTGAAGGTGGCAGTACCTGAGCTGAAACTCAAAGAAAGAAAAAGATTCCAAGGCATGGTGAGGAAGGAGATGGGGGACAGGCTATTTAAAGACACAGAAATAGGAGGCGGAAAGCCATGCATAGGGAACAGCAAATCAGCCAGTTTGGAATGTAGTGTGAATAGGGAGAGTAACGTGTAATCAGTCTAATGAACTGTATCCAGATTGTGAAGAGTTTTGAATGAAAAAATATGTTTGTGCCTTATTCTAAGGGCAATAGTGAATCAGTGAAATTTCTTAAGCAGGGTAGGCTTAAGCTGGGAAACATCTGGAATGAACAAATATGCTATAGGAATATCAATTTGGTAGCTATGCGGAGGATGAACTGGAGAGGGAAGAGGCAGAGATAAATGAGGAAGCTTTTGCAAGGGTCCTGTCAGAGGTGATGAGGGCCGGGCTCAGGGCGGAGCCTTGGGAGAGACAAAGAGGCACATGAGAGATGATGGAGAGGTAACTAAGACTTGATCACTGTCCAAATAGGAGAGCTGAGTGAAACTAAAGGATTGAGATTGCAAACCTGGAGGATTTGCAGAATGATGGTATCCTCCACATAAACTGAGAAATTAGGAAGGGGTATCAGTCCAGGGGGAAAGATAATGCTTTAGGGCATTCTGTGTATGAAATGCCCATGGTTCACGTAGGTGGACATAGCTGGTAGCTAGTGATGGAAGCCTGGAGTTTAGGAGAGAAAATAGGGGTGATTATTAGAGGCAACAAGTGAAATAGTGAATAGAGTACTGGACCTGAAGTCAGAAAGACTTGAGTTCACATCCAGCCTTAGACACTTAATGGCTGTGTGACTTTGGGCAGATCATTCAACTTTTCTTGGCCTCATTTTCTCAACTAAAAAAGTGGGGATAATAATGTTTTGTTGTTCAGTTGTTTCAGACTCTTTGTGACCCCATTGGGGGTTTTCTTGGCAAAGATACTTGAATCGTTTGCCATTTCCTTCTCCAGCTCATTTTACAGTTGAGGAAATTGAGGCAAATAGGGTTAAGTGACTTGCCCAGAGTTACACAGCTAGTAAATATCTGAGGCCACATTTGAACTCAGCTCTTCCTGACCCTAGGCCTGGCACTTTTATCTACTGCACCATCTAGTTGCCCTGGAGATAATAATAGCATCTACATTTGGTTGTTATTGTAAGGCTAAAATGAGACAAAATTTGTACAATGTTTCATAAACTTTAAAGCACTATATAAATATTAACTATTATTATTATTATCACATAAATATTTGGAAGTCAGTGTCATAGAGAGAATAGGTCAATCCATGGCTATTGAGGAGATCACCAGGCAGAATGGATTGAGAGAAGAG
>JAQQSZ010016934.1:0-10913 GCA_028646595.1 Phalanger gymnotis
ACTTCTCTAACTTGCTTTTCTAAATCTTTTTTGAGTTCTTCCCTGGCCTGAGAAGGGAAGGCTTTTCTTGTTTTTCTTGGAGGCTTTTGTTGTAGGCTCTTTGACTTTGTTGACTTCTTCTGGCTGTGTATTTTGGTCTTCTTTGTCACCAAAAAAGGATTCCAGAGTCTGAGACTGAATGTGGGTGCATTTTTGCTGCCTGGACATGTTCCCAGTCAACTCACTTGACCCTTGAGTTTTTCAGCGGGGCATGACAGCTTGTAGACTAAAGAGTTCTATGTTCCAAGCCTGGAGGGATGTGCCAGCTCTGCCACACCACAACTCCTCCTTCCCCCAGAACCCCAGTCTGGACTGGACTTAGATCTTCAGCAGGCTCTTCACTCCTGCTCTGATCTGCCACTTAGTTCCTCCCACTAGGTGGGCCTGGAGCCAGAAGCAACTGCAGCTGTAGCTTTGTATCTGCCCCACTTCCACTGCCCCTGTAGTGGTGGCCAACCCACAGACTCTATTCCAGTCCCCAGCAGCTTCTCCCACTAACCTACTCTGTTGTCCTTGGTGTTTGTCTGTTGAGAAGTCTGGTAACTGCCGCAGCTCACTGATTCAGGGTGCTAGGGCACACTCTGCCTGGCTCCTGGTCTGCTTGGTCCGTGCTGCCCATGCTGGGCTCTGCTCAGCTCTGCTCCCTTCTGCTCCTGGTTCTGTGTGGGATAGACCTTACCCAGAGACCATTCAGGCTGTCCGGGGCTAGAGCCCTGCTTCCCTATGCTATTTTGTGGGTTCTGTAGTTCTAGAATTTGTTCAAAGCTATTTTTTATAGGTTTTTGGAGGGACTTGGTGGGGAGCTCATGCTAGTCCCTGCTTTCCGACTGAGACTAGATTTTAACTCTGGTTTTCCCAATCCATGTAATTTCCTAAGCATGTTTCCTTTCTGCTAATATCAAATGTCTGTTCTATTAAGTCCTAATTTACCACAATTATCCTGGTAGGAGAATACTTCTCATTGTAAATGAGACCACATGATTAAGTTTTGGAACAAAATTTCAATTAGTAAAAGCTTGTATTTGCAATCTGGAATGAAAATATTTTGAGCCTCAATTTTTCCAAAGGCTATTTTTTACTAGCACTTCAAATTACAAGGACAGCTACTTTCAGTTACTCCACTGCCAAAGATTTAAAATGACAGTCTTATATTATCACCCTTTTTTTAGGATTCATGAAGATTTTCTGAAACATGGAAATTGCAAACATAACCTCTGTTAGGTAGTAATGAAATTATGAATGTATATTCTTTATGTAAGGACTAATACATGTCTTTCTAGTGGTCTTGCAAGGACACACTTATGTTATGCTATCCCCAAATAATTCAGTGCTGGAAACATATTTCTATGTTTTCCATATTATAGAAAATAACTAAAGTTTCTCATATCCTTTTTGTCTGCTTAAGATCAAAACCTTTCCTTGAACTTCTTGTTCCGATATCTCCAAACTCTTTACTTTTAAACCCTTCATTTAGACTCAATGTAAAGAAACTACAACTTTCTTAGCTTTCTACCCACTTGCTTCTTATCATTACTTGCTTAAACTTTTTTTTTTCATTTTATATTCTTCCAGTGAACTTTGATTAAATTCTTTCAAAACTGCATTTTTCTTTCTTTTTTTCTTTCCATATTCTGATCTGACACTTACCTTACTTTCTTCTGTGTGCTTAATTCCTTTATTCTTTATTTCCTAATCATATCCCAGACTATCCATAGAACTAATATTCACAACACTGAAATTTTACTTTACAATTTAGCACAAGTTTTTGTTACATAAAATTGAAATACTTTTGCCTTTGGTATTCTTAGAAGCTCTCAAATGTGTGGTTTATTTCAATAACTTTTGGTGACCTTGCTTCTAGTTTATCTAAACAATTTCTGTTTCACAGAAGAAATATGATGGTAACAGGAAACATTCTCCAAATTAAATTTTACTTACCTTTAAGTTACTCCCTGATTTAAAATAGCTTCTCTCCTTTCATGGTCAAGAAAGAAATTATAATAATAAAATTCTTCAATTTAAACTGCAAACTGCAACTGCATTTTTTTTCTTGTCAGTGAAACCACTTTCTTTCCTTGTCTTAAGACAAATCTGTCACTCTCCAGGGAAAGTCATAAGAGGTCTAAGCACTATTTCCATATAACTTTCACAGAATTTTATTATTTTTTCCCTTAAAGCAAATTTTTACAGTGGTACCCCCAAACTCACCAAAACATTTCAGCATTTATAGAAACATTCACACTATAATTTGAGAATTTACACTAGAAAACTTCTATCTGAGTCTCAAATTTATGATACTATAAATTCCTGCAGACTGGGGGGAAAATTAACTTCTCCCTTATCTCTCTTGTCTTTTATTTGCCTTCTCTACTTGGCAAGAGTTAGAAAGGAAGAGAGAAGGAGAGATTTTCTTTCTGAAAACTATAAAAAGTTGCACTCTCTTTCATTCTTTTTCCTTTGGCTTATCAGACCACAGGAAAAAGTTTGATTTACCAAGGCACAAAACACATACAATATGACAAGATAAAAGAACTCACTGATGAAATTTTTCCTTCCTATCTGCCACTGAAAGTTTCACTTAAAAAGTCCATGAGAGTAAGTTCTGGATTGATATTATCCATAGCTGGGAGAGCTGTTTTGAAACTCCACCCTTCTAAACAGTGCTTACGCTTCTATTAAAGCATTCTTAAAGCTCTATCCTTAGTCATCCCTTTCTTAATAGGAAACTTCTCTTGTTCTCAGGCCAATATCAATTTCGCTAAAGGGTTGTATGTCCCTTATCAGGGACCACTCACCTCTAAGGAGTTACCATCTAGATATGGTTCCAGAGGACATGGAAGCCTGGGAATGGGCAGGCCTTTGCTGAGGAAGTCCATTGGTAGAAATTCTACAAGAATGCTCCAGGGCTTTTTTTTTCAGTGAAGGTCCAACCATCACATGGAGACTCCTAGAGTGAGACCTAAAGTCTCAGTCCCTTCATTGATCACCATAAATGTTATGGTGGAATAAAGAAACTGAAACTAGTTAGTTATATCCAAATAATGATTTATTTAGCAATGTGTATAGTTACAAAACAAACTGGTTCCAAGACTCTTGGTAGCCAAGGATCCAGAACATTGACTTCCACAAAGTTAATATACAATCTGGAGGGAGTAAAAGATAGGAAAATCAGAAGTATAGGGAATGAGACACCTGGTTTCTTAGGTGAGAAGGAGAGGGGTAGTTTTGTGACATTCCTTAAGGCTAGTGACCTTTGTGAAGGGGAATAATCTTGTGGCTCTCCAAAATCAAGTGATTTACAAGTAGTTAAAACTTGGCTTCACGAAATGGTAGATAAAGGCAAAATGGAGTCACTGATGTCATTTTAAATGTAACAGTGTTTGTGTTCAACTTTCTCAGCAGATTGTAAACAATCTGAAGCAGGGGTGCTGAATTCTATTGCTTTCGTATAGTCCATCCTCCCTCTGCCACCACTAACATGACACTCTATACACAGTGCTTCATAAGCACACACTTTCGAGTGTCTAGGAACTTTCTCATCCCCACATTTTGGCAACCTTTGCTCTACCACTAAGCAGATAGAATCCTCCTGGCTCCCATTCAAAGCTGACATGCAAAACACATGAGGACACTAAGGGAGCCATTTGAGTGCTTTGTGGGAGATTAGCACAGCAACTCCCATCACAGTTAATAAGATTTATAGAAGTAATCTGCCATGCATGGCACAGAGAATGTGCCATTAAAATAAAAAGGCCAACACCTTCAGAACTGCACAAAGTCAACTGTTTTTACCTTCCCAGGAATTAGTATGATAATATCTCTGCTCCTCTAAGATGTCTGATGTTATCCAAGAAGAAAAATTGACTTAATGTTAGCAAAGGATTATTTAATTCTGTTACATGAGGCAAATACACTTTTACTCGTGCAGGCCCCTTCTTTTCTCTAACAGGCTCTGAGGTGAGGTGAATCTTGGATCTGATTAGTTGGACGACCATGAGTAAGTACTTTTCTTCTCTGAGCCTCAGTTTTCTCATCTGTTCAATGGGGTTAATAAGACTTGCACTATCAGTTTTATAAGGATATTATGATAGGAGGACATTGTAAACCTTAAAGTTCTATAAAAATGGGAGGTTTGTTTTTTAGCCCTCTATCATGAATGTAAGGATTGGTGTATAGCTTAGAATAGTTCATTCCTCCCTAGGATTTCTTATCAGGTAGTTGCCTATCGCACCCTCTACCCTCCAGAGTAATTAACCCAACAATCAATCATTAAGTATTACATATTCCTATGAGATAGGTAGTATGGTAGGTTCTGTAAATTCAAAGACAGAAAACTCAAAACAGTTTCCAATCTCAACATTCTAGTGGGGGAGGGATGTGTGTGTGTGTGTGTGTGTGTGTGTGTGTATTTTCTGACTATGGCTAACTGATTTCATGATTTCATTGTTATGAAGAACTTTTGGTGTGGAATCTCTATCCACTTATGCAGAGCGACAAAAGAAATGCGAAATGATTTGAGGGTGGGTGTTAAGGGATGGGAGAAGCTAAGGCTGGGAATAGGAGAAAACCTCTTAAAAGAGGTGTTATTTAAGATGAGATTTAAAAAAAAATAGGGATTCTAAGAGGAAAAGGTGAAGAGAGAGGTTATGCCAGGTATGTTGAACAAGTTACAAAAAGACACAGAGATGGTCAACAAAAGGATGTGTGTGTGTGTGTGTGTGTGTGTGTGTGTGTGTGTGTGCGTGTGTAGAGGCAAGAGAACCAGTGGGGCAGGATACAGAAAGCATGAGATAGCTAAGTGGTACAATGGTTAGAGCAATGGTTGTGGAGTTAATGAGATCTTTGTTCAAATTTGCCCTCAATTTTGTGTGATCTTTGGCAAGTCACTTAACCTCTCTCAGTCTCAATTTCCTCATCTGTAAAATGGAGGTAATTATAACACCTGTCTCCCAAGGTCACCTTAGGTTTGATTTTCTGTAGTTAGCAATTGATCTCATCTGCCATAACAAGTAAGGTCTCTTTTTTCAGTTAGGTACCAATATCCTCAATTGCTGCCTGCCTCCTCTGGAAAATAGAGAGACTATTTTCCTCCAAATGCTGATAATTTTCTTAACAACTCTACAACTGTAGTCCTACTGAAACCTCTTGTGACAGCCATGAAGCTATTTTTTCAAGAATCAACTTGCTATCTCAGCCACATCCTCAGAGGTTTTTGGAGTTCCCCAGGAGAGAAAAGTTTTGTGACAACAAAAAGGCTCATGCTTTCAGGTCTTCCATTTACTACCTTACGTTGGGAACTTAGATGGATGTAGGTTCCCTTCCCTTGCCTCAGGGGAGCCCTCATACTCCCAAGGATGTCATGTCAAGATTTTGTGGAATTCAGTACCCTTTACCATGCTCGTGGGAAGCATCCACACTCAGATGCCTAAAGGACTTGGTAAAAAGCCCCAGATTCCTTTATATATCCTGTAAGATACAAGGATATACAGGAATGCCAAGTTCCCAAAATAATCATGGGCATTTTCCCATGGTAAATAGTGAATCTACCTTTAGGAATATGTGTTCCTATAGTGCTTTAACATTTACAAGGAGCTTTTCTCACAGCTGTCCTTTACGATGGGTGATGAACATATTATTATCCCATTCACCCATTTCACAGATGGGGAAACTGAAGCTTAGGAAGTTAATTGACTTGCCCATAATCATACAGTAAAGCTAGCTGTAGTATTAATTAAGTCAGCTTTCTTGATTTTAGGTCTAGGTCTTTTTTTTAAAATTAATTAATTTTTTTTTTTAGTTTACAACATTCAATTGCACAAGTTTTTGAGTTCTGAATTTTCTCCCCCTCTCTCTCCTCCCCCCTGCCCCCCAAGACAGCATGTAATCTGATATAGGTTCTACGTATACCTTCACATAAAACTTATTTTCCCAATATTCCCTTAATTTCCCAAGTTGTAAAGAAGAATTATAACCAATGAAAGGAACCATGAGAAAGGTGTAACCAAACAAAAGATAAAATAAAATAATAAAGAAAAAAAAAAAGAGAGAGAGAGAGCAAATAGTATACTTCAATCTGCATTCAGAATCCATAATTCTTTCTCTGGACGTGGATAGCCTTTTCCATCATGAGTCTTTTGGAGCTGTCTTAGAATCTTGCATTGTTGAGAAGAGCCAAATCTATCAAAGTTAGTCATCACGGAAGCAATGTGTCTGTGGTTGTGTACAATATTCTCCTGGTTCTCCTCCCTTCACTCATCATATAAGAATCTCCAGGTTCTTATGATGTCCATCTGCTCCTCATTTCTTATAGCATAATAGTATTCCATTATATTCATATATATCACAATTTCTTTAGCCATTCCCCAATTGATGGGCATCCCCTTGATTTCCAATTCTTTGCTACCAACAAAAGAGCTGCTATAAATATTTTTGTATATACAAGTCCTTTTCTCATTTGTATGATCTCTTTGGGATACAGCCCTAGAAGTGGTAGTGCTGGGCCAAAAGCTATGCACATATTTATAGCCCTTTGGGCATATTTCTCAATTACTCTCCAGAATGGTTGGATCAGTTCACAACTCCACCAACAATACAGTAGTGTTCCAACTTTCCCACATCTTCTCTAGCATTTATCATATTCCTGTTTTGACATGTTAGCCAATCTGACAGGAGAGATGTGGTATCTGAGAGTTGTTTTCGTTTGTATTTCTCTCATCAATAGTGATTTAGAACTTTTTACGTGCCTATATATATCTTTAATTTCTTCCTCTCAAAACTGCCTATTTATATCCTTTGACCATTTATCAATTGGGGAATGACTTGTTTTCTTATAAATTTGACTCAATTCCCTGTATATTTTAGAGATGAGGCCTTTGTCAGAGACACTGGTTGTAAAAACACTTTCCCAATTTTCTGCTTTCCTCCTAATCGTGGTTGCATTGGCTTTGTTTGTACAAAAACTTTTCAATTTAACATAATCAAAATTATCCATTTTGCATTTGGTAATGCTCTCTATCTCTTGTTGGGTCATGAATTCTTTTCTTTTCCATAAGTCTGACAGATAAACTATTCCCTTCTCTCCCAAATTGCTTATAGTATCAGCCTTTAAATCTAAGTCATGAACCCATTTTGACTTCATTTTGATATATAGAGTAAGATTATTGGTCTATGCCCAATTTCTCCCATACTATTTTCCAGTTTTCCCAGCGGTTTTTTTTTGTGAAATAGTGAATTCTTATCCCAGAAGCTGGACTGTTTGGGTTTATCAAAGAGTAGATTAGGTCTGGTTCTTTTGACTTTATCAGACTATCTGTCAACTATGAATGAGTTTATGAATAAGACCAAGAACGTTTGTTAAGCACTTACCATATCATAAGATTTTAGGATATAAAGAGAAAACATTGAGTTCTTTCTCTCAAGGAGGTCATATTAGAATTGAAGAAAACAACACATACTGGATGGTTTAGATTCAAGATAGATAGATAGGTGCCTCAGTCTCCAGAGGCTGGAGAATGGCAAGTTCCAGGAGTTCTTAGAGTGAAGCTACAGAGCAGATGGTAAGATCTAGTAGTCCTTCAGAGGTGGTGGGCAAAATAGGTTGCAAGGTCCAGTGATCTAGCAGCAGGACAAATAGAAATGCTTGGTGGTTCAGAGGGCACAGCACAGACAAGACTGCAAGTTCATCCCTTTGCCCATTGCAAGAAAGGTATACTATTCAAGAAAAAGACCAAGAATTCCTTTATTCTGGGATTCATCTCGTGCCATTTTAAATGGAATCTAGGTACAGCATTATCCCTGTAACTGCTACTGCAGTCCAACTGCAGTACTTTTTTTTTTGAGATTTTTTATTTTTACTTTACAACACTTGATTCTACATAATTTTGAGTTCCAGATTTTCTTCCTCCCCTTTCCCCTCTCTCCAAGACATCATGGAATCCAATATATCTTCTACATATAACTTTGCATTGGACTTATTTGCACCTTAGTCAAGTTGTAAAGAAGAATTATTACCAATGGAATGAATCATGAGAAAGAAGAAATAGAGCCAAAAAAAACCCTCAAAACAAAAACAAAAAGAGAGAGAAAAAAAGGGAAAAACACCGCGAACATAAAATGTCCCTCAATCTGCATTCAGACTCCATAGTTCTTTCTCTGGATGTAGATAGCATTCTCCATTGTGAGTCCTTTGGAGTTGTCTTTGCACCTTGTGTTGCTGAGAAGAGCAAAGTCTATCAGGGTTAGTCATCACAGAATCCGTATATCTGTGGTTGTGTATAATGTTCTGCTGGTTCTGCTCTGCTTGCTCAGCATCATATCATGTATGTCTTTCCAGGTTATTATGAAGTCCATATCTTCCCCATTTCTTATAGCCCAATAGTATTCCATTACATTCATATACCACAACTTGTTCAGCCATTCCCCAGTCGATGGGCATCCCCTTGATTTCCAATTCTTTGCTACTACAAAAAGAGCCACTATAAATATTTTTGTACATATGGATCCTTTTCCCACTTGTGGGATCTCTTTGGGATACAACCCTAGAAGTGGTATTGCTGCACCAAAGGGTATGAAGCAGAATGGCTGGATCAGTTCACAACTCCACCAGCAATGTAACAATGTTCCAATTTTCCCACATCCTCTCCTGCATTTATCATTTTACTGTTTTGTCATGTTAGCCAATCTGACAGGAGAGATGTGGTATCTGAGAGTTGTTTTGATTTGTATTTCTCTAATCAGTAGTGATTTCAATTATTTTTTTCATATGCCTATAGATATCTTTAATTTCTTCCTCTGAGAACTGCCTGTTCTTATCCTTTGACCATTTCTCCTTTGAGGAATGACTTTTATTCTTATAAATTTGGTTCAGCTCCCTGTATATTTTAGAGATGAGGCCTTTATCAGAGACACTGGTTGTAAGGATTTTTTCCTAATTTTCTGCTTCCCTCCTAATCTTTGTTGCATTGGCTTTTTTATACAAAAACATTTCAATTAAACATAATCAAAATTATGTATTTTGCATTTTGTAATCCTCTCTATCTCTTGTTGTGTCATGAATTTTTCTCTTTTCCATAAATCTGGTAGGTAAACTATTTCTTGCTCTCCCAAATTGCTTATGGTATCAGCATTTATTCCTAAATCATGAACCCATTTTGATTTTTTTTTTTTGGTATATGGCGTAAGATATTGGTCTATGCCCAGTTTCTGTCCTACCATTTTCCAATGTTCCCAGAAGTTTTTGTGAAATAGTGAATTCTTAGCCCAGAAGCTGGATTCTTTGGGTTTATCAGAGAAGATTGCTATAGTTTTTAACTTCTGTGTCTTGTGTACCTATCCTATTCCACTGATCCACGACTCTGTTTCTTAGCCAGTACGAGGTACTTTTGATGACTGGTGCTTTATAGTACAGTTTAATATCTGGTATGACTAGGCCACCTTCCCTAGCATTTCTTTTCATTAATGCCCTAGATATTCTAGACCTCTTATTCTTCCAGATGAATTTTGTTATTATTTTATCCAGCTCTGTAAAATAATTTTTTGATAGTTCGATTGGTATGGCACTGAATAGATAGATTAATTTGGGTAAAATTGCCATTTTTATTATATTAGCTCACCCTAACCATGAGCAACTGATTTTTTTCCATTTATTTAGATCTGACTTTATTCATGTGAAAAGTGTTTCATAATTATATTCATATAGGTCCTGGGTTTGTCTTGGCAGATAGACTCCCAAATATTTTATAGTGTCTACAGCAACTTTGAATGGAATTTCTCTTTCTATCTTTTGCTGTTGGGCTTTGTTAGTAATGTATGGGAATGCCGAGGATTTATGGTACTAGAAATGTTAGCTGTAGCAATAAGAAAAGAAAAAGAAATTGAAGGAATTATGATAGGCAAAGAAGAAACTAAATTATCACTTTTTGTAGATGATATGATGATTTACTTAGAGAATCCAGTAAAAAAAAAAAACTACTTGAAATAATAAACAACTGCAATACTTTTATCTTCAAATCAGGACTCAGCTGGGATTAAATGAGGAAACTGGTTGTTGCAGAAAACAAAGCAGTGGAGTCAGTTGAGGTGGTAGGGCATTAAGTGGCTACTTTTGGGTTCCTCTGGGCTGAAACCTGAGACATCGTGAAGTAACAACTGTAACTGAAGCCCAGTTAGGACTATTTATTCAACAGTCGTTATAGCTGTTATTTACCTCTGATGAACAGGATGACAATCAACTTTGATTGGCAGCAATCTTAATTAAAAGGACTGTAGTAGGCAAATTGACCATATCTTGGATTCATTACACCAGCTAATGGACATCTATGTCTAGCTTTCATTCAGAAGCTTGGAAGAGCCTGTGATCATTGAGAAGAGGGAAAGGAACCTGACAGTTGAAGCAAAGTGACTCCCTCCCATAGGTATGATGATTTTCATTTAGTTGGGAAGGATAGAGGGGGAAAAGCCACTGGCAGGAATGTAGATGGATAAAGGGGGATTGGGTTACTACTTGTGATACTGTCATGATACACCACTAGAAGTGTTATACTGAGTTGTACTTGGAAATATAACAGCATTTCCTGAGGGTTATGACATTGGAACAGAATGTTAGGAGAAATTATTTAGTCATGCTGTAACTTGAATGTAATATTTTTGAACTAAAAGAACATTGGAAATGGTTTGCTCCATCCTTTACGTATTACAAAGCAAACAATTGTAGAGAGATGAAAGGACTTGTTTAAGACAGTGACACAGGCCAAGATGTCAGCTGGAAAGCAGGGACTAGTGTGAGCTCCCCACCAAGTCCCTCCAAAAACCTATAAAAATGGCTCTGAACCAGTTCTAGAACTGTAGAACCCACGAAATAGCAGAGGGAAGCAGGG
>JAQQSZ010016935.1:0-10913 GCA_028646595.1 Phalanger gymnotis
ACATGTGTGGCCTATGTTGAATTGCTTGCCTTCTTAGGGAGGATGGGTGGGAAGGGAAGAAGGAAGAGAATTTGGAACTCAAAGTTTTAAAAGCAGATGCTCAAAAAAAAAGTTGTTTTTGCATGCAGCTGAGAACATATATAGGGAATGGGGCATAGAAATCTATCCTGCCCTACAAGAAAGTAAGGGGAAAGGGGATGGGGGAGGGGAGTGGGGTGAAAGAAGGGAAGGCTGACTGGGAAATGGGGCAATCAGAATATGTGCCATCTTGGAATGGGGGGAGGGTAGAAATGGGGAGAAAATTTGTAACTCAAAATCTTGTGGAAATCAATGTTGAAAACTAAAATGTTAAATAATAAAATATGAAAAAAAGAAGTAGAAACACCAATTAGGAGACTGATATAATAGTCCAAGCAGGAGCTGAGGGCCTTATCTAATTGTGGTAACACAAATAAAAAGGAGAGGATAGAGGCAGGAGATGCTGGGGAGACAAGCTTGACAGGACTTGGTAGGACAGGATGTGACTGGAGGAAGGGAGTTTTATGAGGGCAATAAAGCAACTAAAAGCCTTATATGATAAGGTCCCAGTGAGCGATAGTGATTTCAAGAACTATAGGAACAGAGAAGGTAATAAGGGTAGGCTTAAGGAAAGTGGGAGAGGTAGGGCCTAAAGGATAGATAGAACCAGGGGTGTGGTGAAGCTATCCCACATAGACTTCATGAGATCTGACTGTTAAATTTTCAGTGTGAGAATTTTTTACCTTGGAAACAGGTAAATCAGGTGGGGAGGGAAGAAGGGAGAGAATTTGGAACTCAAAGTTTTGAAAACGAATGTTAAAAATTGTTTTTTATATGTAACTGGGGAAAAAATAAAATACCAAATAAAAAAAATTTAAATATTAAAAAAACAGATTACCACCTGCAGAGAGAGAAAACCAATGAAGTCTGAGTGCAGATTGAAACAATTTTTTTTCACTTTTCATATTTTTCTTGCTTTTTTTGCAACTTGGCTAATATGAAGATATGTTTTCATGATTTCATTTGTATAATTGATATCACATTTCTTGCCTTCTCAATGGGTGGGGGAGGGGCCAGAGGGAAGGAGAAAATTTGGAATTGAACATTAAAAAAATAAATCAGGGCTCGATGTATTATTTGGTTGATCATCTAAACTTAAAAAAGCAATGGAGAGAAATGTTGATAGAGCAAATTAAACTTAAGAAGCATGTCCTACATACCTTTCTGTCTTTTAGCACATTTTTTTACCAGCACAACTCTGAGTAGAACCCCAAAAGGTAGGAAAAAGAAAAGATATCATTTGAAGTTGATGATATTCCAACTTCTGAAGGACAAGGGTCTAGGGCTGGGTGTGGCAAGGGATGATGAAAAATAATGCTAGTTTCCTTCGATAGATTTCAGGGGATTAACGAATTTGCTTTTAAAAATATTTTGATAACTATATTTCAACACAATTGATTTCCTTTGTAACCTTGTGTTTTATTTTATGCCTTTGAAAACATTCTGAGAAAAGAGCCATAATTTTCATTAGACTTCCAAAGGGGTCTGTGACCCAACAAAAGGCTAATCCCTACTCTAGTGAGTGGGTTATAAGGGGAGAGGTGTTGGATGAAATAACTAGGGAAGGAATTCCTAAGGGATGAAGGAAGGTTAGGACATCAACCCAGACCTGGGTCCCAGCCAGTCATAGGTGTATGTGTATACATGTCTGTGTTTACAGACATACACCTAGGCTCTGGATTGTTTCCCTTTGCCTAGTAACAGGCAAAGTGGGAGGGACTAAGCCTGGCAAGACCTAGAAGAAGGAATAGGGAAAAGAGACCCTCACAAGAGAGGAGGAAGGGGACAATATCTGACCCCAATATCAAGGACTGTTCCCCTCCCACACACTGAAACTTGAGCTAGACCCACAAAAACTGGTGAGTTCAAGAGGGTGTGAGGGTAGGAGGTGAGATAGTAGGAACAGGGCAAATGTTCTTTTTCTTGCTCAAGCACAAAAAGGAAGAGGTTCCTATGCCCTTATCTTATGTAAAAAATTCTCTATTTCTTCCAGTGGGTCTATGGGGTTGAATTACTGGATTGGGGAGTTGGATGGTCTCACTGAAGATGATGAGGTGTGTGCCTGAGGGGTAGAGGTGGGAAGGGCTGCCTTATTGGCTCCCTGGAGAGAAGGCAGCAGAAGTCTGAGCTCCTGGGGGATTCTGATGTTGATACTGATTCCCCCGGGTGGACGGGGCATCGTTGTGGTTTGATCCTTATTTATTCTTTTTTTTATTTTTAGTTTGCAACATTCAGTTTCACAGGTTTTTGGGTTCCAAATTTTTTCTCCCTCCCTCTCCTCCTCCCTCCCCTCCAAGACAACATGCAACCCAATGTACATTTACCTTCACATTGAACTTATTTACACAATAGTCCAGTTGTAAAGAAGAATTATAACCAATGGAATGAATCATGAGAGAGGAGAAATGAAACCAAAAAAGAAGGAAAAAAAAAGAAAGCAAATAGTTTGCCTCAATCTGCATTCAGACTCCATAATTCTTTCTCTGGATGTGCATAGCTTTTTCCATCATGAGTCTTTTGGAGCTGTCTTTGAACCTTTCATTGATGAGAGGAGTCAAGTCTATCAAAGTTAGTCCTTACAGATACTGTGGGTCTGTAATTGTGTATAATGATCTCCTGGTTCTCTTCCCCTCACTCAGCCTCAGTTCATATGAGTCTTCTAGGTTATAATGAAGTCTGTCTGTTCCTCATTTCTTATTGCACAATAGTATTCTATTACATTCATATACCTTATTTATTCTTGACCCTCTCTCCTCCTGTTCCCAGTTCCAGAAGAGACACAGTTCTGAAACAATGTGGTGAAGTAGCAGCAGTGTGAGAGGCTTGGACGATGTATCCTTTTGGCTACTTGCCTTCTCGAGGTGCCCAGCCCCAGTTCTTTGCCTATACCTACATGCCTGGCTCGATGGTGTTGCCCCCCATCCAGATGCACAACTTTAATAGCCAGCCCCTGGCACCATTGGCAGGTGATCAGGCAAGGTACCAGGACTCGGCTGCTCAGTACTACACTCTGGGCTCCTATTATAACCCCTGCCAGCCCCTGGTCTGGTCCTTGGAGCACGTGAACCCTATACCCTACTACCACTCTTATGCGAGTGGGAGATCTTACACTCAGTCAAGACCAGGGTTGATGGCGCAGTCACAGGAGTTGTGGTCTGAGGGCAGTTTCTTTTCTGGGGAACTTCGATGGGGGAGGCTGAACCGTTCTTGGAGTCCCATCAGGGAGCTGCCAGACTTTGTTCGGGATGATCTTCTCCGAGTATATGGTACTTACCCTTATACGGAAGTGTTGGTCACCTATCACGATGGGGAATTCCTAGTGCGGGGCAAGCCCCGAGTGGGACAACAAGAATACCGAGTGGAAAAGAGGGTGGTGCGAGGCACACCTGTGCCCCACAACAGTGAGTCTGGGGCAGAGACCAGCGGAGGTGATGATGAAGCTGAAGGCAACAGAGGAAACCAGAGCTGAGGGTTTCTGTCCTGGGATTTTGAAAATGGATACATATCAGAGCCTCAGCAGAAGAGGAGTCTGAGGATTGATAAAGAGGCCCTTTGGGAGGGAGATAATTTGTACTTTCATACATTGACTGAGATCCTAACACCTTTCCTGCTCCACTGATGTTTGTACAAACCCCACTACTATGGGGAGTTCTCTACTTTCCTGGGAACCAAGAGAAGGAAGGGAGGAGAATAATGAAGATGCCTAGACTTCTTTTGGCCTTTTAACAGAACCCAGGTCTCACCTATACCCAGGCTATCCCTCAGTCCAGCACTTTTCTCCCCACCCCTCACATCTCAGATGTTTTTATTGGCTATGTCAGTCTTGAGTTTAGGTAATGTTAGGCCTGTGCTGAGAAGCAGAGGATCTTTCCTGTGACCTGATCTTATACAGTAGGGCCAGCTGTACCCCACTCCTTTTCCACCATCCACCACCACCCTATAGGCCTTGGGCAGGACTAACCCCCAGTGCTTCCCACCACATTTTATGTGTCTTCTGTACGGTTCATGTATCTAAAAGTGAATTAAAAGATTTAAGCCAAAGGTGTTTCTTTCTCTCATTGTGTAATGGGGGGGGGGAGCGGGGAGAAGGGAAGAGAGCCCAAGAGAGCTGTGGCCTGAAGTGCCAAATTCCACTCTCTTCCTCCTCAGGCTAGGATAGGAGAAACTCTCTTACAATCCTTACCGCCACTTTTCTGCCCATCCCTGGAGGGAATCTATAGCAGCCACATCCTTAGGCCTCTCCTCTTGAGGCATGAGGCAACTGATCCATGTGTTTCTAAGCAGGGCCGTAGGAACCTGGTGAAGAAAGACCCATTCCAGCCTCATTCGGCTCTGGACAAGAACTTTTCTTTGATTCTAGATGCAGTGTACCTTGTTACCTATGTCACTAGACTCAAAGTCCCCTCTTTGTTATTCCTTACAGGTGAAGGGGCTGGAGTTCCACTGGACCTGTTTCTGACCTTTCTCTTTCATATTCTATGAGTCTCTGCTTCTTGTCTTTTTTTTTTTCCCTGCTTTCTACCTAGATGACCCCTCCCTGTCCCAGCAAAGACAGGCAAGATGAAGGACTAGACTTCCTGGTGAAGGCATTTGGGGTGCAAACCACATAGAGTCCCTTAATCTGTGCTTCATACTTTACAAAGGCAAATAACTATCCCTCTTCTGCGAAGGAAGCTGAATCCCCTAGTAGGTACAAGTGATTCAAATCTCTGGCCTAGAGTTTTCTTGTACTATTTCCTTTGAACAAATCTAGATCATCCCATAGAATACCTTCTAGGGCATGATAACCCCTTCTATCATAGTAAATCCTTTTACAATTCACAAAGCCATTATTTCAATGACTGCTGAACTAGTCCTGTAAGGTAGAGAGGGAAGGTATTTGTTATCCCTGCTTTATAGATGAGAAAACAGTCCGTGTAGAGAAATCACTTTTGTCCTATTATGTCTTCTTCCTTGTCCTATTGTCCTTGTCACAGAAGCTTAAGTTGGGATAGCTATCTAGTTCAACCTAACCCCAAGGTGCCGAACACGTAATTATCCAGTCTTAGCTTGTGTAGCCTGTGACACTGAGATCTTGGCTCGAATGGACTGGGTATGAGCACGGGCCTGTCCAAAAGGTCAGCCTTCTATGCAGCTTATTGTCTTGGCGAAGAGTTTACTCTAGGAAAATCTCCAGACAGAGCTTAAGTATAACACATCTTGATTTACACAATGTGGATAATGGATGTCCCCAGCTTCTGTACAATTACTCAATGTAACAAAATGCACATTGACTAGAAAATAACCTTCATCTCAACCCACAGAAAATGCAAAAGATGAAAAGGAGTCATAGGAGCCTGGAAACAAATATAAAATCCTCTGTTTGACTTTTAAGACCTGTCATAATCAGACAGCTTCTCACCTGTCCAGTCTTGTTATGCCTTGCTCCCCTTTCCAGATATTCTGTGATCTAGAGTTGTGCCTCAGAACAAGATACTCCATCTCCAAACACTGGGCATTTTTACTGGCTGTGTCCAATGTCTGCAAAAGCTCCCCCTCCTCTTCTCCACTACCTGGCTTCATTCAAGCACTACTTTCTACAAGGCTTTACTTGCCATCCTTAACCTTAATACCTTCCCTCTGAGATTATCTCCAATTTATCTTGTATGTACTTGTTTATACATAGATTAGATGTCTATCCATTAGCCTGTGTTTCTTAGGATCAGGGGCTGTTTTTTGCCTTTCTTTGCATGCCCAATGCCTAGCACATATTAGGCAATTAATGAATGCTTGTTAACTTGACTTGTAACCTGATACCCAAAGCATAAATCACTTACAGTAGCTGATAAGCTCCTTTGCAAAGGATCCTGTATTACAATCAAGAATAACCTACCCAGCAAAACTGAGTACAATCCTATAAGTGGAAAAAATGAATATTTAATGAAATACAGGATTTTCAAGCATTCTAGATGAAAAAACCAGAGCTAAATAGGAAATCTGACATTGAAACACAGGCCTCAAGAAAAGCCTAAGAAATGAGAAACCATAAGAAACTAAATAAGGTTAAACTGTTTACATTCTTATATGGGAAGAGGATACCTTTATTATCATTAGGGGTATTAGAAGGAGTTTAATGGGACATTAGACTGGGTATGGTTCTCTTCTGTTGGGATGATCTTAAAAAGAATGGAAGGTGCAGAAGATTAATACCCTGGGAGAGAGAGGAGGAGAGAAAGAATGGGGGAAATTATCTCATATAAATGGGATACTCAAGGAAAAGTTTATACAGTGGAAGGGATGGTGTACGAGAGTGAAGACTTTTATCTCACTCTTATCTGAACTGGTTCAAGAAAGGAAGAATATACATAAATGTACAGTTAGGTATAGAAATTTATCTTACCTAACATGGAAGTAAGAGGGAAAGGAATTGAGAGAAAGGAAATAGGAGATAATAGTGAGGGTAAGAAAGGCAATGGTCAGAAGCAAAACAGAATCTTAAGGAAGGTACAGAGGCCTGAGGTGACTGATCCATACATTTCTAAGCAGGGCCTTAGGAACCTGTTGAAGAAAGACCCATTCCAGCCTTATTCAGCTCATCACAAAAACTTGAAACAGAAAAATACACATAGAGTTAAAAATAAGGGGCTAGAACAGAATCTATCATACTTTAGATGCAGTAAAAATTGCAGAAATGACAATCATTATCTGAGACAAGGTAAAAGCAAAAATAGACCTAATTAAAAGAGATAAGTAGGAAAACTACATTTTGCTAAAAAGGTATTATAGACAATAAGTTTATATCAATACTAAACATATATCCATCAAAAGGCATAGCATGAAAATTCTTAAAGGAAAAGTTAAATGAGTTATGGAAGGAAATAGATAGTAAAACTACATTAGATAGGGACCTCAATTTACCCCTCCCAGACCTAGACAAATCTAACCACAAACTAAACAAGAAAGAAGTTAAAAGACATAGAAAACTTTTAGAAAAGTGAGAAAGGAAAGACCTCTGGAGAATATTGAATGGAAATAGAAAGGTATATACTTATTTTTCAACTGTGTGTGGCAACTTCACAAAAATTGACCATGTATTAGTCCATAAAAACCTCACAAACAAATGCAATAAAATAGAAACATATTAAATGCATCATTTTCTGAACATAATACAATAAGAACCGCATTAGGTAAAGGGTCTTCAAAGCATGAATTAAAAACTAATTAGAAACTAAATAATTTAATCCTAAACAATTGTGGATCAAAGAATAACTCATAGAAACAATTAATAATTTCATTAAAAATAATTACAGCAATGAGACAATATACCAAAAGTTGTGAGATGCAGCCAAAGCAATATAAGGGGGAAAAATGTATATTTCTAAATACTTACCTCAACAAAAGAGAAAAAGAGCAGATCAATGAATTGGGCATACAACTAAAAAAAACTTGAAAAACAATAAATTTAAAACCCTCGATTGAACAACACAATAGAAGTCCTGAAAGTTAAAGGAGAAATTACCAAAATTGAAAGTTTTTTTAAAAAAAATTGCACTAATAAATAAAACTAGGAGCTAGTTTAAAAACACAATAAAATAGATAAACTTTTGACTACTTTGATATAAAAGAAGAAAATCAAATTACCAGTAGCAAAAATGAAGATGAATATTCAACCAATGAAAAGGAAATAAAAGCAATTTTGTCCAACTATACACCAATGAGACTGACAATTGAAATGAAACAGATGAACATTTAGAAAAATATAAATGCCTAATTAACAGGACAAGGAATGGAATACTTAAATAATCTTACCTTAGAAAATGAAATTAAACAAGTTATAAATAAGCTTCCTGAGGTAGCTAGATGATAAAGTAGATAGAGCACTCAGCCTGGAGTCAGGAAGACCTGAGTTCAAATGTAGTCTCAGATACTTACTAGTTATGTGACCCTGGGCAAGTCACTTAACCTCTTCTCAATTTCCTCAACTGTAAAATGAGGGTAATGATAGTATCTACCTCAAAGTGTTGCAAAGATTAAATGAGCTAATATTTGTGAAGCACTCAGCACAGTGCCTGGTATATAATAGGCACTATGTAAGTGCTTATTTCTTTTCCTTCTCCCTTCTTTTCCCATGACTCTCTCATTCTCAAAAAGTCTTCACTTGATACATGCTATCATTCCTCTCTCTTCCTTAAGAAAAAAAGCCCACAGAGCAGATAGGAGGCACAGTGAGTAGAGCACTGGCACTGGAGTCAGGAGGACCTGAGTTCAAATCCAACCTTAGACACTTGACACATTTACTAGCTGTGTGACCTTGGGCAAGTCACTTAATGCCAATTGCCCTGCCTTCCCCCCTCAAAAAAAAAAAAAAAAAAAAGAAAAAAAGCCCAGGACCAGATGGATTTACAAGCTAATTTGCAAAGCATTTAAAGAACAATTAATTCCAATACTATGTAAACTGTTTGAAAAAATAAGAAGTCCTACCAAATTCTTTCTATGACACAAACTCTTAATACCTAAACCAGGGAGTCAAAACAGCTCTGCCATGTTCTATCTGGACTCTACCCCAATGTTCACAGACCTCTCTTTCTGTCTTTCTAAGCTGTCTGGGGTTGGAAAAATAGCTCATCATGACTTTAATTGGCTTTCTTGCTCAGAATTTGGTTTGGTGTTTTCTGTGGTTATTTTACAGAAGAGGTTTTGGGAGAGATTGGGAATTGTGACCTTTTACTCCACCATTTTGACTCCACCCTGAATGCAATTACAAAACATTCATCACACAAATAAATGCAGGTCTAAACATTTGCAGAACTATTAATTGCTCATGGATAGGCTGAGTCAATATAATAAAAATGACACTACTACCTAAATAAACTTATTTAGTGCTGTATCAATCAAACTACAGAAGTAGTTTAGCTAGAAAAAATAATTCATCTAGAGAAACAAGAGGTCAAGAATATTAAAAAATGCTCTACATCACTAATAATTAGAGAAATGCCTATTAAAACAACTCTGAGGTACCCTCTCACACCCATGAGAGTGGCTAAAGTGACAAAAATGGAAAATGACAAATGCTGGGAGGATGTGGGAAAACAGGAACACTAATACCCTATGGAACTAGTCCAACCATTCTGGAAAGAAATTTGGAACTAGCCCCAAAAAGCTATAAAACTATGCATACTCTTTGAACCACTAACACCATTACTAGGTTTGTACCCCAGAGAGATCAAAAGAATAGGAAAAGTACCCATACGTACAAAAATGTTTATACTATCTCTTTCTGTGGTAGCAAAGAATCAGAAATTGAGGGGATGTTCATCAGTTGGGGAATGGCTGAACAAGTTATGATATATGAATGTGATGGAAAACTATTGTGCCATAAGAAATGATGAAGGGGATGTTTTCAGGAAAATTTGGGAAGACTTATATGAATTGATGCAAAATAAAGTAAGCATAACCAGGAAAACAATCTACACAGTTACAGCAATATTATAAAGATAATCAACTTTTGAAAGACTTACTAACTCTGATCAACACAATGACCCCTACCGCATTTCCAAAGGACTCGTGAGGAAACATGTTATCCATCTCCAAATAGACAACCAATAGACTCAGAGTGCAGATGGAAGCATATTTTTCTCTTTTTCTTGCTTAAAAAACAAAACAAAACATGGCTAATTCAGAAATTTGTTTCACATGCCTATATGTACTAATAGTGGGCTTTGTTTTTCTTGCCTTCACAATAGGGGAAAGACAGGAGAGGGAGATAATTTGGAACTGAATAAAAAAAAGAATAAAAAAAGTCTCCATGCTTTAAAAAAAGGAAAGAAAGAAAGAAAAGAAGACAGGAAAAAAAAGTAATTCTCTTGAGTTTGCCATCCAAACAATCCTTTGACAGTCTAATGACATTTCTCTGAGTCCTATGTGGCACATCCCAAGCTTATGGTGCAATTCCAGGAATTAGACTCCCCATGGAAGGCAAATACTTTGAGACTACTTGAAAGCAATCCTTTCTCATTGGGCCTGTACTGTCTGAATAACTCACTGTAAGAGTAGGAGTCCTGATCTTTTGGGGTCTCCCCTACAATGATGTGGCTTTAACTCTCACTGCTTTTCTAGCTACAAGGGGGATCTTTCTCCAAGAAATATGGTACACAGGAAGCCAAGTGCCCCAACTCAAACCTAATGTTATTTTCAAACCAATTTCCATTCTTTGGCTAGAAGGCTAGATTCTAGGAACCTGTAAGCTAAGCAACTCCTCTTTTCAGGTGAGAAGACTGGATTCCAGGACTTTTAAACTTGGAGTCACTCATGAGGCAAATCTGAAAGCCAGTAGTGCCCTTGAAATAACCCTTCTTTGGTTAAGTCAGCTTCTGGTGTCATATTTGCTCCATCCCCCAACACCCCTCTATGCAGGAGGCTCATGTTCAGGAATGTGGTCTGTTAACTCCCTTCTCAGATCATGTGGGCAATCATATGTCTGCTTCTACTGTTTTTCTGCAGGCATCTGACCATTTTCCCAGCTTCTGCTACCTACTGGACTTGGAAAATACATTATCAGGTTTCTAGGTCCTCAACTATATTTGGAAACCTATAGGTGAGCATATATAACCCCCATTTGCTTCTTAACCCAAGGCTTCCCTTCCTTAGAGGAGACCCTACGCACGTCCAGGATTCTTTCCCTGCCCCCAGAACACAAGTTACCTCTGCCACTTTCTGGTCTGTCCTTTGAACATGAAAAAGAGTTGGGGGGGGGCAGGGAAGAGGGTAAGCAAGTCAGTCAGCTTACTTTTAATAGTCATTGTGCCAGTAAGGCAAAATGAGCTTAGTTTAACAGGTGCCCTTGAGGAGTTTGGCTT
>JAQQSZ010016936.1:0-10913 GCA_028646595.1 Phalanger gymnotis
TCAGCTCCGCTCCCCTCGGCTGGGGGCTGGGAGTTCCGTGTGGGACCAACCTTACCCAGAGACCATCCAGGGTGTCCTGGGGTGGGGCCCTGCTTCCCTCTGCCACTTTGCGGGTTCTGCAGCTCTAGAATTGGTTCAGAGCCATTGTTTTATAGGTTTTTGGAGGAACTTGGTGGGGAGCTCATGCCAGTGACTGCTTCCCAGCTGCCATCTTGGCTCCGCCCCCTACTCTCTATGGGCTTTTTTAATATATTGATCAGTTGTGCTGATTTTTTTTCCTTTCTAAAGAATACTATTTTTTTATACGGATGTGTCTCAGGGAGGGAGCTCTAGGAATACTTGAGATAACTATGATGATATAAGAAACAAGATATCAATAAAAACTTTAAAAGGAAAAAAGGACCTTGGCTCCTTCCCACTTCAAGTGTAACTCATAATATAAACACTATAAAATATCAACAGATTATAATATAACAGGAAAAAAATAAGCTCCTTGAGTTCAGAGATTGTCTTTTTGTTGTTTTTATTTGTATCCCCTGTATTTAGCACAATGCTTAAATAAATGCTTGTTTCCTCCCTTCAAGGAAGGGAACGAACCACCTCTTGAAGCAAGTCATTCTACTTCCAAATAACCCTAATTGTTAGGTAGTTTGCAGTTTTGTTTGTTTGGTTTTATTTTCCTGACGTTAAACCTAAATTAGTCTCTCTGCAACTACTGGAACCAAAGAACACAAGTCTAATCTCTCCTTCAAATTACAGCCCTTCAAATACTTGAAGACATTTATCATGACCCTACTTCCAGTTATTTTTTTCCAGGCTAAACACAGGCAGTTCCTTTAACCATTCCTTCTATGTCCTGGACTCAAGATCTGTCATCACCCTAGTTGTCTTCCTTTGGATACTATCAAGCTTATCAATAACTTTCTTAAACTATGGTACCTAAAATAGAACACAAGATAAGAAATGGAATTTGATAATGGAACTCCAAATAAGGTCTTAGAAGGAAAGAGTACAGTGGGATTTTCATCTCCCTGTTCTTGTAGACTATACCTCTCAATGAAGTCCAGCAGTATATTAGGTTTTTTGGCTGCAGCATTACATACTTAACTCCTATTGAGCTTCAAGTCCCTCAAAACCCACAGACTCTTTTCAGAACTGTTATCAAAGTCCTTCCTGTATTTTACTAGTGAAATTTTTTTTTACCAAGTACAAAATTTTACATTTATTCTTATTGAATTTCATCTTAATAGATTCAGCCCAATGTTCTGCCTATCGAGATTATTTTGGTTCCTGAATCTGTCTGTCATACAAAATGTAAGCTACCCCTCCCTTATGTATCAGTTGTAAATCTAATGAATATATCATCTATACTTTTATTTAAGACATTGAAAAAATGTTAAGCATACATCACTGGGGTATGCTTTTGGAGACCTCTTTCCATGGTGACATTAAACCATTAACATTTCTTGAATCTGGACTTCCAATCATTTTCAAATCCATATGATTTTATTATCATCAAATCCATATCTCTCTTTTCTTCACAAGAATACTATGAGATTCTTTAACAAAAGCTTAGCTAAAATCTAGATAAACTACAGTCACATATTTCCCTTCATCTACTAACTTTAATAATCCTGACCAAAAATAAAAAAAAAATTAGTAAATAGAATAGTCTGGCATGACCTGTTCTTAAAGTCATGCTGGCTCTTTGTAATTGCCACTTCTTTTTATAGATGTTCACCAATCATCTTAATGATCTATTTTAATGATCCCTTTTTTGAAAATTTGGACAGCATTTGGCCTTCTCCAATCTTGTGATACCTTCCAATTCTCCATAATCTTTCAAAATCTCTGACAGCGGCTCAGCTGTCACAAGGATGTAGTTCATCTGGGCCAGGTGTTCTAAATTCATTTGGGGCAGCTACAGGCTCTCTTACCAGCTCCTTATTTATCTTAGCCATCCCTTCCTTGTTAGTCATTCCTGTTCTGTCATTTAGAGTATAAAGGTTATTCTCCTTGGCATAGAAAACAGAAACAAAAAATAATTTAGCAGCTATATCTTTTCTCTGTGATCAGTTATGATCTCCATACTCACCAATACTAGGTCCTGTTCTTCCTTTGATTCTCCTTTGTCTCTCAATAGAGCTAAGAAAAGAACAAAAGGCCCCGGGTTTCTTGCCTTCCTTGTTTAGGGGCTTTCTTATAACATACTGCCAGACATCATCTTTTTTGAACTAGGTTAAAAGTTTGTGGATTCTATTAGCTCTTTTTTGCCTCAAATGATGAAGCTCAGTAGTAGCTATGAATCCTGGTATAGTTTTTTCATACTTGTTCACAATAACCAAGTTGAGGACACTCAGATTGCCATCTACAGTACAACCTCTCACAGATTTGCATTTTCTTTCTCCCATTCTTCTAGGGCTATAGCAAGAATGGCCCTTACTGAGCAGCAGGAAGAGACATCCATGAGCCAAAAGCCAAAAGAGGATTTGTTCTGTAAAACCTGTACTCATTGAAAAGGCCACACACCCAAGAACTTAGGAGGCCACATGTGGCCTCAAGGCCACGGGTTCCCCTCCCCTGCTCTACTTCCCAGAAAAACCTTTTTAGTTGCTTTCAACTCTAATATGGACCACATAACACTTCCATTCTCCTCCCAGAATATTAGCAGAAATTTCACTAGCTCCAAAAAGAAGACTGCTACAATTCAGCATCTGGTGATTCCCCTTCTTTTGAAGCACTAGCATAGATGCATTTCTTTGAAGAAGCAACATACCCAGAAGAGCAAGAAAGAAGCAGCAGAATATGTTGAGCTTTTAGCTAAGAGAATAAGAGGCCAAAGAAAAACTACACAAAAAAAATCGATAAAAGACATAGACTGTCTTACTAGAGCACTTCCACATGTCAATTTGAATCCAATCAGAAATAAAATTTCTAAATGTATTGGAAATAAATAACTGTGGTTGAAAAAAGTGAGGCTTCTTTTAAAAAAATACCAAATGTGGTTGGTACTTCAAAAATTAAGGCAATTATTCTGTAAGGCAAATATTGTAGTTTTTAGAATGCCTTTTTCATAATTTTTTAACTTTTTTTAAGTTTGCTATTCACCTGCTGGTGTAAGGCTATGTGTACCCTTCTAAGTTGTGACTAACTTGAGCTACGTCTTTGTGTTTGTACAGGAATGGGGACAGCTGTAATATTTTCATTTGATTTCAGTCTTAAGAAAATATTGTAAAGAAGGCAAGAACTTCAGATAATACTGTTAATTTTATTGTTGATTTTAGTTTTCTTTTTTGTACATTTATAATATATTAATTTATGCCAGCATATTTATCAAGCACTTTTTTTTTATTTGGTATGATTTTCCACCTACAGGAAATAGAGCACCAGGCCTGGAGTCAGGAAGACTTATTTTCCTGAGTTCAAATCTGGCTCTAGACACTTACTAGCTGTGTGACCCTGGGCAAATCACTTAACCCTGTTTCCCTTAGTTTCCTTATCTGTAAAATGAGCTAGAGAAAAAGAAAATGACAAACCATTTCAGCGACTTTGCCAAGAAAACCCAAAATAAGGTCACAAAGAGTCAGACACAACATAAACAACTCAACAAGGACAACACCACAGATTTCTAAAGAAGGATGCAGAAAAAGGAGAATCTCTTTACTTCAGGTACTGTCGTCATGCATTTGGAATGGAAGAAATAGTCCAATCAATGAAGCAAAGCATACTTTACATACATACTATCCCCTCAAGGGCATACCATCCTCCTCCATGTACTAGCTATGCAAGTATTTTTCACTAAAGTGACTGATGTAGAAAATACCAGTATACAGAAGAAGCTGGTTGAAATGAAAGCTTCACAGATCTTTTTGTGGTGGCTAAGAATTGGAAATCAAAGAAATGCCTATCAATTGGGGAATGGCTAAACAAATTATGGTATATGATTGTAATGGAATGTTATTGTGCTATAAGAAATGACAAGCAGGCTGATTTCAGAAAAACTTGGAAAGACTCACATGAACTTGGAAAGACTCGTAGTGAACTGAACAGAATGAGTAGAATGTTGTACACAGTAAAAACCATTGTTCGATAAAGAACTATGAATGACTGAGCTATTCTCAGCAATACAATGATCCAAGACAATCCTAAGGAACTAATGATGAAGCATACTATCCACCTCCAGAGAAAGAACTGACACTGATTTAATACAGACTGAAGCCTGCTATTTTTCACTTTTTTTCTTTCATCTTTTTCTTTTATTCGAGTCTTCTTGTACAAAGACTAATATGGAAATGTTTAACATAATTTCACATGTATAACCAATATCTCATTGTTTACTATCTCAGCGAGTAGGGAGGGAAAGAAGGTAGGTAGGAAAGGATAGAATTCAGAACTCAGAACATTAAATAAAAATGTTTAAAAACTGGGAAAAGAGAAATAAAGTTTCATTTTAGGAACAGGGTACCATCTCAAGAATGTGAGTTATCTCATAATTATCCACACTGACTATAAGAATCTAGAGCACCTTCAGATTGTTCAACAGTTCAATCAGCAACAAATCTGCTGAACATTATTTTTCAGTAAGTTCAACGTCATGCTGTATTCTCAGACATTGCAATCTGCAAGCAGTTGCAATATCATGAAAAAATGCAAATTTGGACAATTGCCAGATCAATCATCTTGGCAGGTCTGTCTTTGCAATCACCAAACCTTAACTAGAGTTTTATTTAAAGTCAATCTTCAGCAACAGATACAGGACACCTTTACCCAGACCTCTTTGTCCTTTCTCCTAGAGGATACATTGTACCCACTCAAGAACACTAAATTTTAGATGAGCTCCTGTACCTCTCCACAAACTTGTATGCCCTTCCTAGGGGCAACTGTCTCTTCTACAGTAATCATGTTGTGGACCACAGGGAGCTCTCTAAGATGTTAAAATCATTCATGAATTTTAGTGGCTGTAGCTATGATACCCCTTCAGTCTTACCAAGTTCCACTTATTGCGAATAGACAAGAATAATATATTGTTCACAGATGTTCCTTATCTTTGGAGACAATTAGTCTACCTACAGTATCAACCCTCCTCAAACTTCTCATGGCTCCTTCTCTTCTCATTTTCTCAACAGAAAAACTGGCCTCATATTTTATAGAAAAAAATTAAAGCCACTCGTCATGAATTCTCTCTTCTCTCCTCTTCCTTAATTTTATCACTCAGGTGCCGTCAGCCACTTTCTCTTTCTTCACCTCATCTCATGATGAAGTAGTCTTACTCCTCTAACCCCGCCGTTTGTTCAAGTGATCTACTCCACCTTGCCTTCTCTAACACATTGCCACCTCTGTTATCCCAGCTCTTTCATTTATTTTCAATCTCTCCTTCTCTACTAGTTCGTTTCCTACTGCTTACAAATATGCCCATGTCTTCCCTTTCCTTAAAAATCCTCCCTTGACCTTCATATTCTATATGCCTTCTGCCCTTTGTAGCTAAATTCCTGGAAAAGACCATCTGGAATAATTGCCTCCACTTTCTTTCCCCTCATTCTCTTCTTAAACTATTCTCTCCAAAGTTACAAATGATCTCTTATTTGCCAAACTCAATGGCCTTTTCACAACCTTCATTCACCTCAACCTCTCTGCAGCCTTTGACACTACTGATCATAATTCTCTGCCTTGAGAGTCTCTTCTCTCCGGGTTTTCAAGATACCACTCTTTCCTGGTTCTCCTTCTATTTAACTGCTCATTCTCTGACTCTTTTGCTCAATACTCTTCCAGATCATTCTCTCTAACTCTGACTCTCAGGTTCTTTCCTGGGCCCTCTCCTCTTCTCTCTTTATACTACTTTGCTTGGTGATCTCATAGGTTCCCATGGATTTAATTACTATCTCTATGCTTATGATTCTCAAATCTACCTATCCTGCCTCAATCTTTTTTGATAACCTTCAGTCTTGCAATTCCAACTGCCTTTTACACATATCAAACTGGATATCCCACAGACATCTCAAACTCAAGATGTCCAAAATTGATCTCATTATTTTTCTCCCTAAACTCCTCCCAACTTCTACCTTCCTTATTACTGTAGAAGACAACACCATCTTGCTAGTCCCTCATGATCACAATCTAGGAAACATCCCGGATTCCCCAATATCTTTCACTATCACCCCAATACAAGCAGTTAAGGCCTGTTGATTTCACCTTTGCAACATCTCTCAAATATACCCCCCCTTCTCTTCTCTTCTCTTCTCTTCTCTTCTCTTCTCTTCTCTTCTCTTCTCTTCTCTTCTCTTCTCTTCTCTTCTCTTCTCTTCTCTTCTCTGACACGGCCACCACTCTGGTACAGGCTTTCATCAACTTACATCTGGACTATTGCTAGTGAATCTGCTTGCCCCTAAAATCTCCCCATTACAATCCATCAGTTCAATTCAGCCATTACAAAATATTTTTTCTTAAAAGGAGCTTTCATAGCTTGTTTACGTCTGTGTATATAATGCATCATCTTTTTAAAAGAAACTTTATTGACGCCTTTTATTTCTATATCATATTCATTTCCAAGTATAACATCCCCTCCCTCCCATCTTCAGCCTTGAACTCTCCCTGGTAGCAGTTAAGCTCAACCAACAGATACAATGAGGCAGTCTGACAATACTCGCAACATTCTGATGGAAAAATGGGCGGAGGTATGCCTCATTATTTGTTCTCACAAGACACAATTGGTTATTACAGTAACTAGGACTTTTGTAGTCCAGTCTTCTTACCCTTTACTCCCCAAGACATATTCTCTAATCCAGTGCCTTCTGAATGTTCCATGACCAAGACATTCCTCATGATTCCGGGCATTTTCTCTGGCTGTCCCCCATACCTGGAACACTTTCCCTCCTCTGCTGTGAGTATTGACCTCTCTGGCTTCCTTTGAGTCCAACTAAAATTTTACCTTCTACAGGAAACCTTTCCCAACCCCTCATAATTCCAGCACCTTCTATCTGCTAATTATTTCCTATTTATCTTACATATAGCTTGTTTTGTCTACATTTGTTTGCATGTTGTCTCCCTATTAGATTGTAAGTTCCTTGTGGTCAAGGACTGTCTTTTGCCTCTTTTTTAATCCCCAGCACCTAGCACAGTACCTGGCACATAGCAGGCACTTAATAAATGTTGATCGACTAACTAGACTGGCAACAGTTTAGACTCAAGGGGAAGACACAGAAGCAAGCACATAATCTCTAAGATGAGAAATGGTAAAGGTCTTCCATCAGTATCATCCCATGAAGTCACAGGTTAAAGGGATTTTGAGGAAAATACAGTATAATGGTGTCTGCTTCAATAACAGTAGTTCAAAAACAGAGAGAAGCAGAATGGTATCATGGTATAATAGACACATGAGTCTGGAGAGAGAATAGAAAATTCTGCCCCAATCATTCCACATGTTGGTAAAGGGAATGGTTGTGGGGTGGGGTGGGGTGGTTTACAGTCAGCAACAATTATTGAAGGACCTGAGTTTAGAGTATGCAGGTTGAATCAGATATGTCAGTTGATGTGCCTCATATTTTATTTCCTTTTCTTATTTTAATTCTCCCAGTTCAATTTCTGTGTCTGCAACCAGTTTCCTGCTCATCTCAGTTTTTTTGGATTTCAACATTTTGTTAAAACCCAATACAAACCTCCCCTAGTTTTCAGTTAATAATTGAGGTCTTTCAGTTTGGACCCTATTTCCTGTACCCTACAGATGAGGGTTTCAATTATCCAGACATTTAATGGAGTTCTTTCTTTTTTGCCCTCCCTCTAAGCAAGGGTCCATCCAATTCTATTTTCTTCTTCAAATGATAAAAGAGGAATTCTAATCTCTATATAACAAATGGATGAGATGGAAATGATGCAAACTTTGGAGGAAAATGACCATCCTATCTTACGATTTGTGAGAGATCAGAGGAAGCAAGCACAAGGGAATCTTACAATTAGAAGTAAATTGGAAAAATTAGGGGCGGGGGGCAGAAATCTTTGCAATAAGTTTCTATGATAAAGTCTTCATACTGAGTCAAATTTATAAGAGGAGCCATTATCCAATTGACAAATGGTCAAAGGATATTAATAGGTAGTTTTCAGAAGAAGAAATCCAACTTATCAACGGTAATGTGAAAAATGCTTTTAATAACTAATAATTAGAGAAATACAAATTAAAATAACTCTGAGATGCTGCCTCATACCCAACAGATTGGCTAAGCGACAAATAAAGGAAAATGACAAATGCTGGAGGAGCTACAGGAAAACAGATACACTAATTTACTGTTCATGAAGCTGTGAAATAGTCCAATTATAATTTGTAACTAAGTACAAAAAGCTATTAACCTGTGCATACCCTTTGACCTAGAGATACTTCTATTAGCTCTATACCCCTAAAGAGATCAAAGAAAGGGGAAGGAGATCCATATTTCAAAAATATTTATAGTAGTTCATTTTGTGGTGTCAAAGAATTGAAAACTGAAGAGATAACCATCAACTGGGTAATGGCTAAACAAGTAATGGCACATGAACATAATGGAATACTGTTGTACTGTAAGAAATAATGAAGGAGATGGTTTAAAAAAAAAAACCTAGGAAGACTTTCATGAAGTGATGAAAAGTGAAGTGAATAGAAGCAGAACAATTTACAGTAACAACAATATTGTAAAGATAACAAATTTTGAAAAACTTAGTAATTCCGATCAACAAAATGACCAACCAAGATTCCAAAGGACTCATGATGAACCATGATGAACTTTGTTCAGACAGAAAGCTGATGGGCTGAAAGAACACAATGAGGCATATTTTCTTCTCTTTCTTTCTTTTATGAACATGGCTAAATCAGAAATTTGTTTTGCTTGACTATACGTATTTATAATGGGTTTTGTTTTTCTGGCCTTCTCAATGGGAGAGGGAGAAGTTAATAAAGAGAATAAAATAGAATTTTAAACAGCAGCACTAGATTTTTTAGAGAAAAGATTTCAAAAGGTTCAAAGAAAAACCATATAGGATCATATGGCTAGATCAGCAACACCAGACAAACTCTTTGCCAGGGAACTCCTCATCATAGAGAATGCTTCAGTTTTGCCATTCATACCTCATTGGTACCTTCAGATGCTTCTTCCTCTCTGATTGGAGGCCTAGAGAGTAGGGCAAAAAACTTACTACATAACCTCCCTTTCTAGAAGGACTCAAAATCCAGCTAATTCTTCATTGTCATCATAGTCATTCTGCCACCATCTACATCATGCCCCTTCCTGGGGTACTCTCTGATACTGCTTCTTCTCTCCTTCTCCTCCACCCCTTCCCCTTTCCTTTTGTGCATTGTCTTCCTCCATTAGATTCTAAGTGTCTTGAGGACAAAGATGGTCTTTCTTTAAATTTAAACAAGAGGGAAGAATTCTAATGAAAAGGAAAGGGGGAATTGTTTAAAAAGACTAGTGTGTATTCAGAGGGAATTTAATACATTTTTTAAAAGATACCAATAGAAAGTGAAAGTAAGACAAAAATGTATGCAAAAGCATTGTGTATTCTTGAAAGGAATTTTTGCTGTTCAGTCATTTTCATTTGTGTCCAACTCTTCATGCTCCCATTTGGAGTTTTCTTGGCAAAGATACTGGAATGGTTTGCCATTTCTTTCTCCAGATCATTTTACAAATGAAGACAGTGAGGCAAACAGGGTTAAGTGACTTGCCCAGAGTCACACAGCTAGTAAGTGTCTGAGGCCAGATTTGAATTCAGGAAGATGAGCAAGGTCAGCCTGCTGCTTTATCCACTGTGCCACCAAGCTGCCCACCTTGAAAAAATACTGTTAGTAATATTAAAGATTAGAATGAGTTGAGGGTGGTTTAAAAAAAAAGGTAGTGACAAAAGAATGAGGCTTTTATTGCCATTCTCCCCACCCCAAACTGTACCTGTGATTTCATTAACGTAGAGAGCTTCCCTATACCAATAGATAATCACTTTCTTTGATAATTAAAGTCTTGGAGAGTTGCCTAAGTACTAATAGGTGAAGTGACTTGCCCAGGTTTATATAGCTAGTTTATGTTAAAGAATGAGCATGAACTCAGTTCTTCCTGATTCTAAGGTCTACTTTCTATCCCCTATGATCCATGCTCCCTGTTTCCTTTACCACTGTAACCATCATCTGGAGCTATACTCAATAACCTTTATGGTACCTTCCATCTGTAAAATTTATGATCTTAAGTTCAATAAAGTAAATTAAGTAAACCAGGAACTGATTTAAGATAGGGAAGTATTGTAGGTATGCTTGAGTAGAAAGAAAGAAAACAGTGAGGGTATGGATTCAAGAGGAACTACTGTTATTGAGGGGTAGTAATGAAAGATCAAAGAGAATAAAACTCAGTGATTTGGGTCTGCGCTGCATTTAGGGAGAAAGGAAAAGAGAACAGAAGAGAAATAATAAAACTGCCTATTTGATATTTCCAACTGGTTGTCCTGTAAGTATTTTATACTCATTATGTCCAAAACAGAACTCACTTTTCCCTGCAAATTCTTTCTCTTCCTAACATCCCTATTTCTATTTCCCTTTTCATAATCACCAGATATACAACCTCAGTTATTTTCTTCTCTTTCTCTTTCGCTCCCTCCCAATTCCAATTGGTGGCCAAATCTTGTCAACTCTACCTTCACATCTCTTGTATTCAGCCCCTTCCCTCTATTCACCATCTGTAATGGCAAGCAAATGGGGACTTTTTGCTGTTTTTTCTTTTGGAATGCTTCTCAGCACTAAGGCAATCAAGTGGCTTTGATAGAGTATTGCCTTTGTTTCAATCAAGAGTGTTTGATTGAATCAAGAGTCTTTGATGGCCTGCTTAAGTCACAAGAAAGCCTAAGTCACATGAGTTTGAGTCATATGGTTGTGATGCCCTCTGATGCTGAATATATATATATATATATAT
>JAQQSZ010016937.1:0-10913 GCA_028646595.1 Phalanger gymnotis
AAATGACCATTTTTTCCCCCAAACTCAACTATCTTTTATTTGTGAAGTGGATCTCTTGAACTCAAGTGTAAGACTTTACATTCATACGTATTAAATTTAATCCTATTAGATTCAGCTCAATAGTTTTTGAAATTTCTGACTGCCATCTAATGTATTATAATGTAAAGTGTTTTGGTGTTATAGAAATGAGAGTTATAAGGTGTAACACTGCAAGCATTGATTTTGACCCCCATATCATGCATAGTTCTTCAAGCTTGAGATTTTCTCTCCCCAAAGAAGCAAAAGTGATCATTAGGTATCTGTGCATTGGGATGTCTCAGAGTATTATCACGAGCAGATCCTTGGTGTAATTCAATTCAGCTCTCTTCCCTTGGTGATTGAAGTTAAGGACTATTTTCTTGAACAGAGTTGCATAGTGGGAAAAACAAGTTGGTGGTAATTGTAATTATCTACAAAACTGCCAATGGATGCTTAAGCCAAAATATTTCCAGTAACTTCTGATCTCATTTATGCAGCTTAGTTCTTTGCTATGATTTGATATAATACGAGAAAAAATATTTCCTTCTAACAAGAGTATCTAGAGAAACTTTCTATCTGTAGAGAAGTCTTGTAATCTGAACTTTTTGCTGAAAATCCTCCATGACAGTAGCAAATACCTTTGGGGAACATAGATCTCCATGTTTTAACACATTATTATTAATAATAACATTAATAATAATAATCAAAAGGTGCTTGAAATTATCTCTTGTTGCATTTCTTTTTAAAGACCATATCTCCCTATCTCACCCAGGACAGAATTGTTGGGGCTATTGATGGACCTAATTCCACTAATAAACATAATGAGATCTTTGATTTGCTCCATTTCTGATTGGGGCCAGTTTGCCTCCCCTTAAACAAAATGGTACCTCACCCCCATCCCAGAGGCTTAACCTATTAAAGTTGCATTCAGTTCCGACATCCAACTGGCATAGCCCCTGGCAGCCAAAAATTCCCCTTCTCAATATGTTAGTCAGTCTGTAACTGGGTTACACATTCTTTTTGATTCTTTTAAGATGCTTGTTGTTGCATCTTTTGAGAAATATTGTATGATTTTGGCAAATAATTGGAAGACAACCTTTAAGGTATTCTTTTCTTTACCAAATCATTCCAATAATCAATAAAAAATACAGAGGAATTTTAAATTATTTACATCTTTCAGTCGATAGCAATTTCATTGTGTTGTAGTCTGCTATCAAATATCATACTGCTTAGGCAGTGGTTTGATTTGATATTGAATCTAAATACACAGAATATTTAAGTCTTATGGTACAATGCTGTGGCAAGGCAGGTAGTGCATTTTACTCCACCTAATGCAGCAAACCTTTCTTAAGAACTCCCTGTTCTTGATGTGTTCTGACAGGGGACTTAGAGATATAGTTAATATTTAACCACCGTAAAGGTTTCCCTCTTAAAAGGAGGAAGCTAGGAGTCAAGAAGTTTTTCAAGATATTTTCTTAGAAGAAACCAAATCAGAAAGAGATTGACATGAAAAGCCTTCTTCTCATGCTTTCAAGGGAATAAAACTCATGAGAGTAAAGGTGGCAGAGAGAGTCAAGTTATGAATCCATATAACTGTGTCTTTGTGATACTGAGAAGTTATCAAACAACCTGGTGTTTTGGTTTACCCATAAATAAGGCAGGCATTGTTCACTACTTTATTACAATACTCCAAGAACCTATGATTTCATCTGTTTGTACATTCCCTGCATTAATGAGGATGTTGTAGAAAGGGGAAATGATTTGGAATCAGGGAACCAGGGCTGGAATCCAAGTATACTATATGACATTTGGTAAATCATTTTACTTTTTTAGATTTCAACTTATTCATCTGTAAAGTGAGCTATTAAGATTAGATGACCAGGAAACTCATTTCCAGCTCTAAATTCTGTGATCTTTTAATGCACTTTGTGATATCATTCATTCCTTAATGGACATTCTTTTTTTTTTTTTTGGAAGGGAGAAGGCAGGGCAATTGGGGTTAAGTGACTTGCCCAAGGTCACTCAGCTAGTAGATATGTCAAGTGTCTTTGGTCGGATTTGAACTCAGGTCCTTCTGACTCCAGGGCCGGTGCTCTACTCACTGTGCCACCTAGCTGCCCCATTAATGCACATTCTTAACCAGAATTAGTAATTACTTGATATCCAACCCCCTCATGATCAAGTTCTTTGTACTTAACTAGGCTGACACTCGCATGATAAGGTTCATCACTCAGCCCATAGAGGTTTTCCAGTTAGGTAGGACCTCTTGAAGCTTGTACTCAGCTGTCATATCCTTTAAGGACCAAGCATCATGTCTAGGCTACAAAGATACAGTGAGAGAGTATTTGCGTATACTAATGCTGCTTTACCTGGAATATGTGTGTATGTGTATGTATGAATGATTTAATACAGACTTCAGTTGATTGTAACCAACTTGAGGATAGACATTATGGTTTGACTTTTATATCTCTTGCAATAATTTTCACAGTGCATTTTATATTAAAAAATAATAGCTTGCATTTGTATAGCACTTACTATGTGCCAGGCACTATGCCAAACCCTTAACAAATACTATCTCATTTTAAGCCAATAACAACTGTGAGTGGAAGGTGCTATTATTATTGTAATTTTATAGTTGAAGAAATGGAAGCAGAGGTTAGTCATTTACCTAATGTCACATGACTAGTAAAGTAAATGTTGGAGGCCAGATCTGACCTGAGGTCTTCCTGACTCCAGGGCCAGCATTCTGTCAACTGTGCAACTTAGGAGGTAAACAATTAGTGTCTGTTGAATAAAAATATAAGCAATTCTAAATTCTTTACTTGTGAGATAATGGAATGAATATGTTTTAATTCAATTCAATCAATTGTCACAAAAACTTATGGCAAAATTTATTAGATGAAATACTAAAGAATTTGTCCATTTTCCCAAGGGATTTTTGTTATTTTCTATTACATAATAGCAAATATCTGCATGTACAAAATATATTTTAAAAAGACAAAAATCATAATAACAAATATAATTAAATTATTTTATCATGCAAATGTAAATTCCAATGAGCATATTATAAGCTTGTTTCTACATTTAATCCCCAGTTTTATTTGGTAATTACCTAGTGGAAATTTTCATCTTCCTATTCCCCCACTCCATTCACAAATAAAACCCTGTTAAAGAGTTAATAAAATATTTAAACAATGGTTTAAGATTACTGTTTATTTCAATAATGTTCTCTGTAATCCTAACCTAGCAGTAATTAAACATCTGATTTCAATAACATTACATTGCAAACACTGCTGCCACTTCATTTATAAACTTGTAAGTAGTATGCAGACCCATTAAAGTGATTTTTTTTTCTATTTTCTGTTGTTTATTGCAATAATTCCCCATGGAAAGCTGAGGAAAATTTAGTGGAACGAGTCTGAAATTTTCTACTGAACTCTTCACATTGATGTTCTGTCTATAGTAGACTAGTACAGCATACTAGGTTGAAAATTTCCATCAGATCAAGGTCATCTCTGCTGTTATTCATTCATACTGCAGTGCTTTCAAAGACCTGGGCTGACATCTAGCAACACTGAACCAAAACTCATCACAACTCTTCCTTGACATAATATGTAGTTTCTCAACCAGAATAATTAATGACTCGATGACCAGCTTTCTGTTGATAAAACTCTCTGCTCTTAGTAAGACTGATCTTGAGAAGATAAATTGGAAAGTCCAGCACTGGGGGAGCCACTATTCTAATTCTTACTAGCTTTCTGAGACCCCAGAAAAAATATATCACGCTATCATGGCCTTAGAGAACAAAAGGTTCATTTTCATACCACAATGATCTGTTGAAATAGAACTTTAGTGAATCAAGGTTTATTGAATAAAATGATTGAATTAGAGTCAACAGTATCTAGGTTCAAATCCTGCCTCCGGGACTTACTAGATGTGACACTGGGGATGACACTTAACCTTTCTGTGCCTTAGTTTCCTCATATATAAAATGAAGATGTTGGACTTGAAGGCCCTTGAAATCCCTTTCAGTAACATTGTAAGAACTTGTGAATGCTGAAGAGTTTTGATGAGGATTACTATGGTAAGGACAGCATTAGCTAGAGCTTTAATAACAACTTTGTATTCCTTCTTTCTGTTCTCTGTCAGAGGCCAGGAGACTTTATCATTCAGGAATTACCTCATGTGGGCTTAATAACAACACAGGGATTATTAATCTTGGGTTCAGTGTAAACACACCTGTCAATTTACTCCATGAGTGGGTCAATCATCAATATCTATGAGCACTTGTACAGGAGAAATATAATGGAAATAATTTGATAGTCCTGCTCTGGTTTGAAGAAAGTTAAGAAATTTTTTAAAGGCATGAGTAGACAATATCATGGACAAAAATAAGGCATCTTAATGATCACCAAAACAACTTATGCACAATTATTTATCCTTTTGCATTCAAACTGATTTTCTTGTTGGTTTTTAGACTGACTGCCTAAGGGAGTCTGCTACTCAAGACAAGACAACTCTTTAAGATATAAGTAGTAAGACATTTTGGGGAATGTATTAACTCTAGTCCTTGGTAAACAATTCAGTGCAATGAACCAGTGGTTAACAGTAAATACATTATTCATGAGGTAAGATAGGAGAGAAAGATAAGGTCACTGCAGCCCACCCAAATTCGCAAGCTGCTGGATCAGCTTCATCACTTTATCCAATCAGTGGGTGGCATTTCAAGATAAGGCAAGGGAGAAAATGGATGGAAATGATATTCTACCTTTTCATTTCATGATATCAATCACAGACACTTCAGAAGACAATTGCTATAGGGTCCTGAGATCAAGTGGGAGAAAGGGATGCTTCCAAGAGGAAAAACAATAGCATTTTGAAATATATTGGTTTGAAAATATTACCAGATATTGAACATATTTTGTAAATTCCTTCTACCAAATGTCTTTTTAGAATGTGTATGATTTTTTAAAATTTATTTATACCCCTGGAATTGCTGATTAATTTAGAGACATTTATCTCTAAAAGGTTTCGCCTTCTCTCAATCCCAACAAATGGACCAGTTTAGACAATGAAATAACATGATGTGCTTACATATATATAATACATAAATATATATATGTATTATATATGTACACACACACATATATCTGTATATGTATACATATATATATATGTATATATGTATACATATACAGATATATATATATATAGGGAGAGAGAGTTCATTTTTATTTTCTTAATTTCTAATTCTAGTTTTAGTACCTACATTCAGTAGCTTTAGTGCTCAACTTGAAGTCAGAAAGACTTGAGTTTGAATCCTAAGAATTTATTAGCTGTGTGATCTTAGACAAGTCATTTAACCTCTCTGCCTGCCAAAGTTTTCTCATCTATAAAATAAAAAACTTTCAATGGTTGTGGTGAAGATGAATGAATTTAACAAATTTAACATATCTAAAGGGCTTTGAAAACCTGAAAGCACTACATAAATGCTGGCTATTAGCTGTTTTGTGACTGTGATTTAAAAACTGCTAGTTCATTGGTCTTGGCAATTGTCAATGTGAAAACTCCCTCCATCAAAGTAGAATGGCAATTTGTCTGTAATGTCTAATCATGGAGAATTGCCAAGGACATTGAGAGTTTAAGTGACTTACCCATTGTCACACAGGCTATGTATCAGAACTGCCTCCAAGGATATAACTACTCTACCATGGTACTTCTCACTGTAATATTTAAGTTTACTAAATTAGAAATGGCTGAAGGGAAAAGAATAGAGGGAGAGAGAGACAGAGAGAGAGAGAGAGAGAGAGAGAGAGAGAGAGAGAGAGAGAGAGAGAGAGAGAGACAGAGAGAGAGAGAGAGAGAGAGAGAGAGAGAGAGAGAGAGAGAGAGAGAGACAGAGACAGAGAGAGACAGAGAGAGACAGAGAGAGAGAGAAAGACAGAGACAGAGAGAGACAGAAACAGAGACAGAGAAAATGAGAGAGAGAGAGAATGAGAGAATGAGAGACAGAGAGTGATGAGAGAGACAAAGAGAGAGAGGAACAGAGAGAGAGAGAGACAGAGACAGAAAGACAGCAAGAGAGACAGAGAGAGAGAGATGGGTATCTATCTATTGTTAAGTTGTCTTCCAGTTGTGTCTGACTCTCTGTGACCCTATTTGGGGTTTTCTTAGCAGAGATCCTGGAGTGGTTTGCCATTTCCTTCTCTAGTTTACTCTACAGATGAAGAAACTGAGGCAAATAGTGTAAAGTGACTTGCCCAGGGTCACATAACTAGTAAGTGTCTAAGGCCAGATATGTACTCAGGAAGATGAGTTTTACTTACTATAGGCCCAGCATTCTATCCACTGCACCACCTAGCTGACCCTTAGGTATCTATATCTATACCTATATTTATATCTATATCTAGCTATATTTAAATCTATCATCTATCTAAAATATTATTCAGTTAGGTGGTGCAGTAGATAGACTGATGGGCCTGAATTCAGGAAGACTCATTTTCATTACTTCAAATCTGGCCTCAGACACTTCCTAGCTGTGTAACCCTGGGCAAGTCACTTAACCCTGTTTGCTTCAGTTCTTCATCTGTAAAATGAAGTGGAGAAGGAAATGGTAACCCACTCCAGGATCTTTGCCAAAGAACAAACAAACAAGCAAACAAACAAAACAAATGGTGTCTAGAAGAACAGAAATGACTGAACAACAATATATCATATATTGTGTATGAACACATAAATATACGGGATACATGATAAATTTTAAACTCCTTGAACCTGGAGAGTGCCATTTTTCTCTTTAGATCTGCAGAACCTAGGGCAGTGACTGACAGATGGTAGGCACTTAATGAATGCTTCCTGATTGATGGATGATCTCATCAGTACTACTGTAATGTCTCCTAACTAGTCTTCCTGCCTCTATCTAGTAATCCCATTCTCTAGTAGTATCAAACTCATATAGAAATGGGGGCCACTAATCCATAGTGAGGATCCCTGTGTGTCCATTATTAACTTAGTTTTAAAATGTAATATTATTGTTTTATTAGATTTTTACTTACTTTGTTAAATATTTCCAAAGGACATTTTAATCTGATTTGGGCCACCCTTTGGAGTGTTGTGGGCTGCAGTTCTGCTTGAGTTCATCCTTCACCCAGCTGATGAAATACATTTCCTAATGCATTGGCCTAACCAAATTACTTAGCAGGCCAAAAATCTTTAAGCTCTTATAATAATACACATATAATCTTTTTTTGTCTGGTATCCAAGCTCCTCTATATATTGGCTCCAGCTGAGCAGTCTTCCTCCATATTATTTCCCATCATACATTTTATGAACCAGCCAAAATGGAATACTGTTCCCAATTTCCTCTTATTCTTCATGCCTTTGTCTATTTCAGTGACTCTCAAAGGTTTTGCCTCTAGCTGTGCCAAGAAACTTCTCCACCCCCTGAGACTTCTATATGCCCAGTCCCTGCCACCATCTTCAGTTTATTGTCTGCTCTTCCTAACTTGGTATCTGGAAGGTGACAAAAGCATCTCTGTCCTTGGAGTCACAAAGTTGCTCTCTCCAATATAAATCCTGTGAAAATAAAGACCAAAAAGAGTGAGTGGTTATTGCAGGGAGAGGTGAGGCAAAAGAAACTCATAGCTCTTGTAATGGGCCTGGGGATCCAACTGCCTGGAAACTCTTCTTGGTCACCATCTTTAAAGGGACAATAGACCTTGAATCCTCACACCAAAGAATAGTGTGTCTCTAGCAAAAAAAAAAAATAATAATAATATAAAAATAAATAAAATGTAAAGTTTGAGAACCATTGATCTCTTTCCACCAGGTTTCTTTCCTCTAATGCCTAGAATGTCTTCTAAAAAACATTCAATGTGGCAGTTCTTTTCTTCCTTCAAGGCTTGTATCAAGTGCTACCTCCTTCAAGAAGCCTTCTCTGAGATCCTGCCTGTCCTGCCCACCTTCCTCCCCACCCCCAATCCTACCAGGTGACATTTTCTTATAATGCTGTGTCTGAGGCTCTTGACTTTGGCCCAAATAACCAGAGAACAGAGGATTTGTTTACAATTGAAGAGAACTTAAAATAGCTTTCATTTTGCCCACAGAAAAATTTACCTCTCAAATTATTTATTCTTCAGCTACCACGCCACTGTGTTGGCTCATAACGAGCCTGTGCAATCCTTTTTAATGGGTCATTTTCAAATTAACTGTTGCCTAGGTATGTCTCTCTTATTCTGGACTTATGCAGTTGATTTTAAGGCACACCTGTTTGAATGCCTTCTGTTTCTTGGCTGTGACCATAGAAGTAGAGAGAGATGCTCTTAGTGCCTAACAGCAGGCAGTGTTTTCAGCACCACCTTTTCAGCTTGCATTCTGGGGACAGAGTGTTGGCATGGCAACGGCAAGGCTTCCCTATTGGGATTGGCTGGCTGCCTACCCATATAGTGCGGTGATATGCACACAGGAGCTTTTGGTATTGTGGGTAATACAGTTTCCCCACATCCCCCACCCCCCTGTTTCCTAAGCAACAAGGACTCCAGATAAACAATTGATGAAGCTGTTTCTAGTTTATATTTTTAGCACAGTACAAAAAGGCCTTGCAATATGTCCATGAACTGGGAAAAGGATTTGCCTGGAAGGGTCTCTGTGACTGAATGAAGAAAGCTGTTCAGGTTGTATGATATTTGTGTGTAGGGAGATAAAAGTTGGAAGGTCAAGTTAGAGGCCCCTTATAAAATATGAACAAAACAAATCACCCTAATTTATTCTGTGGGAAATGAGCTGAATTGCCAGAATGAAAGAGAAAACAGTCCATTAAGTTCTTAATACAAGTCTTTAAACTGGTGTAATTGAATTCTCATTGACTCAAAGAATGATATCTCTATCAGTTTGTACAACAAGAGGAGCGAACAAGAAGCTAGGGATTGTTTTCCAATGATGTAAATAATGGTAGATAATGGGAGAATTTATAAGTTGATCTTAATTAACTGAATAGCCTCCTTCTGCCCAAATTTGGCTGTGCAAATAGGATGCTAGGTTTGTAATGGGAAAATTGTTCCAGTTCAACTAAAAATAGGAAAAGCTATTTATCTGCAACCCTTGCCAGGCTTCCAAAGATTATATATCTTACCTTACAGGATTTTTGTTTTGAGAAATGCAATGGCTGAAAGAGAATGACTTCTATGGGAGGAGAAAGGGTCTCTCTCTCAAGAATTGGCTGCAAGAATCCTTTCCCTTTGACAGATAGTCCTGGGATCCATCCTGAAAAGCTTTCTGTAATCAATAGACTTTAAGTGACAGTGTATCAGTAAGGCCATAACGATAATCATGAATATGCCTATGTAGTTCTGTATTGTAAAGTATGAGAGACTCTCCATAGAGAAAGCAAAAGAAGTATAACATTTATTCAGACACCAGAAAACCATGTTCCATAACTAAATGTTGAGCTCCCACAGCCAGTCAGCCCACTTTATCATAACAGCAAGGAATGTAAAAAACCATATAACAGCCTGGAGCCTCACCGTCCCAAAACCTCTCTGACTCCCTGACGGGGTCTTCCCAAAGACAAACTCACAGTACAGCTAAGTCAGCCTGTTCGGTTCTGACAATCATGAGGGCAGCCATGAGCAGCTATAACATCTCTTTCTCTCTCAGCATTTCCTGTGACAAAACTTCCTTTTCCTCTCAGGAAGCTTCTCCCACCATGTAACTTAGGCTTCCTGTGATATAAGCAGGTCACATGGCCTATTAATGGGTGGGAAAAATCATCAAATCTAATTGCTGTTACAGACAATGCAAAGAATGACATGCAATTCAGGAAGATGAAGTAAAGCTTACAAGAAAATTTAAATTTTATCCTGGTTTACAATGTGTTCAGTAAACACCAGGGCTTGGGCAACTTTACTAAAATCAGCTGGAGTATGTCCCAACTATCAAAGAGCAGACAGCTCTGAAGTTATTTCAGATAAGCCAATAATTATGGATGACGATCCTAAAAGAAAACAATCTAAAGACTAATGAAAATATTATTTAACTACTATAGTTAAAAACTGAAATATGACTATTCATAGAAGGAGGAGGAGGATGTGAACATATTCTTAATCGATTCATTGTTTTAACACAACTAACAAACAAAACTACTAAAAAAAAACACAAAGTACACCTCTAACTACATTAAACAAAATAGCAGAAAAATGTGTTTATGACTAATATGCATCCATAGACTGATAATTTACCATTTTAAAAACAACAGTCAGGCAATTTGAACAAGATCTATCAATGTAGCCTGTGAAATTTAATGACTTTTGTTGCTATGTATTCAGTTACATCATTATAGATGAGGTGTATCTGGTTATTCTAGCTATGGTTTTTTTTTTCCTCTTCACATTCCATTGATAAAAATTTTCCATTTTTATTTTCTTCCTTGCCAATTTTGGAGAAAAATAAGCAGATATTACTTTTTGTCTCATGCATTTCTGTTTATGATTAGTATTTTTAATGCAATTTATGGAATCCAGACTTGTAGAGAAATAGCCTAAGAGTCATGAGACAGAGAAGAGTTAATACCATTAACTAAAAGCAAAGAAATAACCTGGAGGAAAGGGAAGTAAAGGTCAAATAGAGGTCCACGGAAGTCCAGTTTCATGATCTTGGGGCCAATGAACCCAATGTAGTATAGAAGTTTGTTAAGGAAATGATTTAATCTTCCAGAGAAGAATTAGTTGGGATAATTTAGCTAGTCAGATGTACTTCAAGCATCACAACTGAGAATATAAGGAAAGATGGCAGTAAGAGGAAAAAAAGAGAACAGTACTAATTCTTTTTTTTTATTTTTATTTTTAGATTGTAACATACAGTTCTACATAATTTTGGGTTCCAGATTTTCTTCCCTCCCT
>JAQQSZ010016938.1:0-10912 GCA_028646595.1 Phalanger gymnotis
CTCTCTCTCTCTCTCTCTCTCTCTCTCTCTCTCTCTCTCTCTCTCTCTCTCTTTGTCTCTCTCTCTCCAGATTCAGGCTGGTTCTCTTGGCTCCCTACAGCTACCTGTCATGGCTGTGTCCACACACTCATACATAGGCGAGGTAAAGTTTCTAGGGATCCATTGACAGAGATGGAAGATAATTTAGAGATCATCAGTCTGACTTTTACACAAGAAAAACAAACAAACAAACAAACAAACTAGGGTGTTGGAATCCATCTGCCCAGAATGATCCCATCACTCATTCTTTCATTTTTAATTGTTTTATTTTTTATTTGTTAAAAACAACCCTGTCATTTCCCAATGACTCTTTCCTTCTGAATAGAACTCTCATTTATAGGAAAGAAGTAGAATAAAGCAAATCATACTACTCATTGGATCTGAAAATAAAGGTTTCATTTGGCACGTACAGTCCACCACCTCTCTGTTGAGACATAGGAGGCATGCTTCGTCACAAGTCCTTTGACAGTCACAATTGGCCATTGGCTTGATCAGTGCCACTGGCCTTCACATTACTGTGGTCATCCTGTAAATTGTTCTCTAATACTCTCTCCACTGTATCCCACTGACTTCTGGATTTTGGCACCCTCTTCTTTGTGAAAGAAGAATGCCAACTCATCAGTGTCCTCCTCTTTTCCCTGACTCCCCATGCTTCCCTCTTGTTCATTTCCACCAGTTAACATCCCCACGCACTGTCATGTTTGTCTTTGGATAGGCAACATTCATCTTCACAAGCCCATCATGGAAGACAGAGGAGAAAGGGGGCCTGGGTGTAATTACACCCAGTGTAATTACATTCCTGAGTTCCCACACAGAGCTTTTCACCTAAGAGTTGCTTACTTGTATGTTATCTTCATCTTTTCCCTCCCGTTCCCCCAGAACCTTGGCCTCCTTCCCAGAGTTGCTGGGCCCTGACAGGTGAGCTTCAGCCTTATTTTGGTCAGGACCAGGCTTCTATGTCATTTTCTGGCCGTCTCCAAAAAACACCTTTGATGGTGAATCCTGCCCCACTGATAACTGTATTGTCTTCTAGCTAGTTTATGAGCTCTTTGAGAACAAAGACAGTCTTTCTTGCTTGTATTTGTACCCCTGTGTTTAACACCATGCTTGGCATAGAGTAAATGCTAAATAAAGGCGTTATTTATCTATCTGTCAGTTGTGTCTGGGGATACCCAAAGTGGGATGGGCTGTGTGCTGCCACTCAGAATGAGGAATAGAAAATCTGCCATTCCAGCCTATCCGGTATTTCCCATATGGGAGCCCCAACTTAACAAAGTAAAGCAGATGACAGTTCTTAAAAGGCCTTTGCTTAGAAAGGCCACGGTCTCCCACTGCATCCAGGATCATCTCCAGTCATTCTGATCTATACCTTGCCACTGGAACCAGATGGCTCCGGAGGAGAAGATGAGGCTGGTGACTTTGCACAGCCCTCTGTCACTTAAATCTAATTCACTTGCATGTCATGGCATCACTTCTTTGATGTTATGGTCTTCTTTGAGAATGAAGGACAGATAACAACAACAATCCCTGATACTGTATTCTACGGTGGAATTCTTTTTTGTCTGTTGATTCTTCCACCCTACTCCCTGACTTTGGACTTGATGTTAGGCCTGGGTTCTGGCACGTTTTTGGAGGGAACCTTTGGGCTGGTCCTGCTTCTTCTTTCTTGGGGTGCTGAGTGTTGTCTGTCAGACACAGACTGGGGACCTGCAAGCTGTCAAAGTAGTTGGGTGAAGTCCAATTGCTGCCCCTGTGGTCCTGAGATGATTTTGAGTCTGCGCAAGAATAGATGCTACTGGACTCCTTTCCTACCAGTCAGCCGAAAAGCTGTGTTGGTCCAGAACGATAGAATCATAGGCTCCCCTTTGGTCTGGGATTTCTACCCTGTTATTCTTCTGCAGGCTGGAAATGAGACCCTGCTCTGTGCCTGAGCTCTGAGCCCCACTCCTCTCCTTGATTCTGAAATTACTCCTTTCTTAGTGCACTGTCCAGGGCCTTCCGACCAGGGAACCCCACCCCTGTGCACAGCCCCACTTCTCAGTCTCCCTTGCATTTGTGACCCATAACTGCATAGAGGGCAGCACAGTTGCCAATTTACACCTGTCCCCATTGTCATGCCCAATAGGGATCTAGGACCTCCTCTTGCGCTGACATACAGCCTTTCCCTGGATGCTGGAGTGCTCTAGGCCCAGCCTAGTAGCCACAAACCTCCCTGTCCACATCCCTATGATGAGCTGGGCTGGACAAATGACTCACTGTGACTTTTTTTGGATTTCCCCATCAGGGTTCTGTCCAGTACATGTTTCTAGATGTGTTTGGAGGAGTTTTGTGGAAGGAAACATGGTTGTGTTGCTTTCTGCCACTGTGTCATCTTCTCAATAACATGTCAGACACCATGTAAGGCATTGGTTTTACAAAGCCAAAGAATGAAGCAATTTTTACTGACCAGGAACTCATGTTCTAATGTGGGAGACAACAAGCACATATGGAAGTATTTATTTTTTGTTGTTGTTTAGTCATTTTCAGTTTTGTCTTACTCTTCATGACCCCTTTTGGGGTCTTCTTGGCAGAGATACTGCCATTCCCTTCTCTGGATCATTTTACAAATGAAGAAATTGAGGCAAACAGGGTTAAGTGACTTGCCCAGGCTCATGTAGCTAGTATCTGAGGCTAGATTTGAACTTAGGTTTTCCTGAATCCAGGCCTGTCCCTCTATATACTGTACCACCTATATACATATAAACCAAATAAATAGAAAGAGAATGGATACAGATAAATGCACTCTCCCACATATTCTCACAGCAACCCCCCTCCCTGTTCACTGTTGAGATTTAAATCCTTACTTCCTCCAGTTGCCTCCTTACTCTGTTGGAAAGCGTGGGCAGTCTGACAGTGAATGGGCATTGCCAGTAAGTGTCAGCAGCATTCCTCTGAGGCTTTCCCTGTTCTGTCCCATGATTTTGTTTGGAGGTGGGAGTCGGGTACCAGCTCCCAAGCTCCCCAAAACAGGGAGAGAAGGAATTGCTCAGTCCCTCAGTAGAGGCAAACCTCACTGTAACTCTGTGTTGGCAAGCAAAATGGGCTCTCAGTTCAACCAAGTGCCCTTGAAGAGTTTGGTCTTTGTTTCCTTGATTAGATTGGGATTCCTTGGTGACCTCCTTGCCTCAGGGGAGGGCCTAGTTTACACATGAGTTTGAGTGACATGTTTGGGACATCAGAGGCTTTTAGACTACGTGGGTTTAAGTCACCTCTTTGTGATGATTTTAGGTCACGTGGGTGAGTTGCATGGATGACTCACCCTTGACCCTGAAAAAGATGTAAAACAAGGGGTTGGCTTTCTCTCTTTTGGAGCTCTTACCCACAGCCATGGTGGTGTGCATGACTCTGGGCCAGCCTTTGTTCTGAGCTCCTGGGCTGAACCTAGATGTTGGTAACTATGAATTGTATTTAGTCTGTCTGTTGATGTTTGTAATTTGTTTGTGTTTCTTCTGAAGTTCAGGGTGCTGGCTTTTTCCCCTGAACAAAGTGAGTGATATTTGTATGCTGGATTAAAATAAGCTTGTTAACCCCTTAAAGTTGCTTTCCTTAGTAAAGCAGATCAAAAGAACCTGGGCTTTGGCAGCTTTCTTGTTGTTGGGCTTGTGTTGATCTTTCACCCCCACAATAGCTGCTAGCCGGATTGTTGAAACAAACTCTTGGAGAGTGCTAGATTTCAACATTGGAACTGGAAAGCACTGAAATTGGCAGCACAGTTTTTTTAGGACAGAAACCTGGGTAACTGAGGGAAACAGCTTCCCTCTGCTGCTCAGGATAGCAGCTGCCATATAGTAAGCACCAAAGAAGCCTGTTGACTTGATCTGACTTCTAGCCAGGACACATTTCAATGGTGTGGTCAAGCCTTCAGGAGACCCAGCACTACATCTGGCCACTGATGTTTTCGCCACCTATTTATCTTCTTCTGGGTTTTCATTCCTGATTCTAAAAACCAAATCAAAATAAACAGATAACAAATGACCCTCTGTACCTGTGGAGATACAGCACATGAGAGGCTCTGTGCGCACCCTCTGGGCTGAGACATTTAGGGCCTTTTCCCAAATAGTGGCCAAATAGAGACACACTCAGAGTATTGTGGGAAAAAGAATTGGTGCCTGCCTGGGTGCACTTCTTACACTACTAAAAGGAAGCACAATGAGAAAGGCTCTAACTTGGCCCTTGTATGGAAGGGCCAGTGAGCTTGAGAGATGTTCATTTTCAGTTGTGTAAGAGGAAGACAGCATAGGCCCTGCACTGGTATAGTCATATTTTCAGTAAGTGAACATTTTTAGAGTCAAGGAATGAAAAATTATCAACTGAAAGTAAAGAGATGTATATTCTGGTAAGTTTGCCCTTCTCTTAAGATGGGGTAGTGAAATTCTTGTCCATTACATCTTTCTTAGATCCTTAAAATGAAACTAATCCAAGGTAGGTCTTGAGTCTCTCTCTAGGTTGCAACTTGGCTTTGAGCATGCTCAGTTTGTCTAACATGGTGCTTGCTAAGCACCAACCATGTGGGTGGTGGGGTAGCCGGCCTTAATTGGCTGTATGCATCATTGAAAGTGGGGCCTGAGCTGTTAGATCTTTTTTCTGTTACAAGCATTGCTCCTCTCAATAGTGACTCCTAAATGGTAACTCTAAGAAATAGGCCTGGGGTTACTTGTTTCTGTTTTGCATAGTCTTCACTCTAAGGTGCCTGAGGTGATTTCCACTGGACCAGGAGCTGGAGTCGTGGTGACCTTGGAAGCAGCATTACAGGAGAGGTGGGATAGTGGCAAGCCATCTCAGCATGGAAACCTTGAGAAGCCAGGGCACCTAGGACTACAGTGCCAGAGGGGTTTGGGTTTGAAACTGGTACTGTGCTCTATGGGAATTAAGCGAAACTATGAACCTAATGCTCTGCAGAGACAGGCGGTACAGAGGAGAGGAAAATCATCCCTCCCACATATTTTTGGCGGGGCACTAACATATTTCTGATGATACCTTTGCAAGTAAATATATTCCTTTGTAAATACTCCACTTTTTTACATAGTAATAAGGAGTAAGTAATTATTAAGGTGGATTTTTATTAATTTGTTTTTGCTATGCCTAGATTTCTCCTACAACGCCTCCCCACTCCCAAAGAGCTGTCCCTTATAAGAAAGAACTTATTTGAAAGAAAAAAAGAAAAAGAAGAGAAAACAAATCAACAAAACCAACCAATACAGCAAAAATAAAATTTGCTATTAAATATTCCACATCCATAGACCTCCCCTCCCTTCTCCTTCTACAAGGTAGAGTAACGTCCTTTTTGGGGCACGTTTGGAAAATGGGATGTTAATATATGAAATATTCCTTTTTTACTGTTTTCTTTGTTGATTTTATCTATTCCCATGAGCTCAATCTTTGCCTCTGAGGAGATGCCTGACAGATCTCTCTCTAGAACTGCAGTCCCACATAGTCAATTAACTGTTGGACTGTTAGTTGGATGCCCTGTTGGTGTCTCAAACTCAACCTGACCAAAAATGGTACTGCTCATTTTCCCTTTGGACCTGGACATCTCTCCAATTTCTCCGTTTCTGTCAAGGGCATGATTCTCTTCCCAGTCACCCACTTCTGTACCGCAGAATTATCTTGGGCTTTTTACTCTTGTTCATCTTATCAACCAGTTATCAAGTCTTGATTTGACCTCTACGACATTGCTTTTATCTGTTTCCTTTTCTTCTCTCATGTAGTTACCAGCCCCTACCTCTTGCCTAGACTATTACAATGGTCCCCTATTAAGACTCCCAGCTTTCAATTTTTCTTTCCCTCACATAGTTACCAAAATGATTTTTCCTAAGGAATAGGACTGCTCAGGTCACTTCTCTGTTAAAAAGCAAAACAAAACAAAAAACCACAAAGCAAATCTTTAGTTCTCCCTGTTGCTTTTAGGGCAAAACACAAAGTTATCAGCTTAGAATTTAAGGGCCTGCACAAATTTTGGCTCAAATATGCCTTTCCAGCACATTTCCCATTTCTCCTTTTTGCGTACCTTCCCTTCCAGTTAAACAGAATTTCTAGCTGTCTACTTGACATTTAATCTCCTGATAATCCTTACTGTCCTCTAAATGTGTTACACGTAATAGAAGACAGCACTTCAGATGTGCTAGGGCAAAGTACAGCAAGATTTATCAATTCCCTCATTCAGAATGCTGTTTTTCTCTTAATACACAGTCCATGTTTTCTTTAGCTTTTTAAACTACCACATTGAATTTTCGGTTCACTGAAGACCTTCCCTCTTTCCCCCCAAATCTTTTAGAATTGCTCTCTAATCATACTGTACTTATAGAGTTGATTTTTTTTGAACCCAGGTGAAATACTTTACATTTATTCCTCTGAAATTATTAGTTATCTCTCCCAACTTTGTGTCATCTGCAAATTTGATAAGCATATTATTTATGCATCTGAGGGGCCAGAGTCCATTAGCTATGTGGCCCTGGGCAACTCACTTAACTTCTGCATGCCTCAGTTTCCTCATCTGTAAAATGGGCACGATAACAGTACCTACCTTCCAGGATTGTTGAGAGGTTAAAAGGAGATTGTAAAGTGCTTTGCAAATCTTAAAGCACTATATAAATACTATGATGATCATGGTGATGATGATGATGAGGAGGAGGAGGGTGTGATACTATGTGGGCAACCACAGATCCCTGGGGCAGTTCACTAGAGACGTGCTTCCAAGCTGACATTGAGCCATTTATAACTACTTCTTGGGTCAAGCCTTTTAACCATTTACAAATTCATCTACCTGTATGATTATCTAGCCATACCTTTCTATATTTTTTTAATAATAATTACATGAGAAGCTTTTTGAAATGCTTTGCTAAAAATCTAAGTAAATTATGATTACTACATCTCCCTGACCTGTCAATCTAGTTTAAAACTGTGCAATTGTAGAGTGGAGGTCCCAGTACTTTATCTTGTCTGCTCTCTCCTTCCGGCTACTTAGGGACTGGGCTTCATTTCCCCCAGGTGTTTCTTATCTCTTGGGTAGTTGGTGGTTTAGTGTCTAATCTTTTCCTCCACCCCAGTCCCTTATCTCTAGGGATTTAATCAGCCACATCCTGTTAGTTCCTTTTTTATCCTAGGGGAATATGATGGCCCTCAAGTCCATAAAGATTTCCCCCTCTACTCTTTTATAGAATCATTACCAGAAGTTAGTAATACAATCACAAAAGTTCAAGGCCCCCCTCCCCCCAATTCCTAACATTCAGACAGAGAATTGACTCTCAACTCTAATTTAAATGTTTGTTATCTCCAGCTAACCTCTTCCAATTTGTGGCAAGAATGATACAGAAAATATTAAGTTAAAAGAAGTGAGTAGAGTAGATTACAGTGTCTCTTGTTGGACAGACCTAGGGGAGGGGGAGTCGGGGGAAAGAGTAGACTTTTTTTTTTTTAAAGAATTTACCCCCGTCCTTGGAGTTGTTGTTCCGTGGTTCAGTTGTGTCTCACTCTTCGTGGCCCCGTTTTGGTTAATTTTGGCAAAGGTCATCTACTTCTCCAGCTCATTTTACAGATGAGGAAACGGAGGCAAACAGGTTTAAGTGACTTGCCTACAGTCACACAGCTAGTAAATGTCTGAGGCCAGATTGGAACTCAGGTCTTCTAGACTCCAGGCCTAGTACTCTAACCACTGAGCCACCTACCTGCCCAATGTATCTAAGAGCAAAGCTAAACATAGTTTCCAAAATATTCAACATATGCATGATGCTAAATAAAACAAATAAATATACATAAGACAGGAAAAAAATAAAACAGAAGTATCTTAAGTATGCAACAATTATGGATCAGTGAACATATGTAATTATAAGCAAGGTGCACATTGAATGAGTAAACGTTGGCATCATTGTCTTGCTTTGTGTGTTTTCATTCCACCAGTTTCACCAGCCCCATGGTAAGTTGCATTGGTCACTGGATAGTCCTTGCTCTCTTGAGACTTGTTGACCCATCTCCTCCTATTCCAATGCCAGTTGATGGGACTGACTGATTATAATCTTCATCATAATTATAGCCCTGCCTTCCTAAACCTGAACTTGTGGATGGCCCAGGCTGGGTACCAGTGTTCCTAACTTCGTGGGGGCATATCTGCTTCCTAGGAGTCTGTATGGCTAAAGTACTAAGCAGAAAGGTCCCAACTCTGGGGTTGACTAGTTTATAGTATACAATGTCTGCACTTGAAACGTCTTCTTCTGAGATGCTGTCTGGGTCAGGTTGTCTTCACATGCCTGATGTGCGGTGTCTTGTTTAGGGTCCACTGAGATTATTGTCCATCAGTTTTAACTTGCTTATCAAGGAATCCGCCTAGTTCACCTCTTGGTAATAAATGATTATGGTGGATTGTCTTTTCAGAGCCCCACAAGTCTCTAGGGCTATTTTGTAAATAGACAAGTTCCCCAGGCTCTCCACTATTAGATGTGGAGTAGGTTTTTTATTGACTCACTGATTTATGTGACCCGTGAACACTAAAGTTTCTCAGTAAAACTTGAAGACTTTGTCGAATATCTTCGCAATGAACTTGGCATCGTATCATTATTTACTTATTTCAGCATTTTTCTGGGTTGACGTTGTAGGTAGGTGTTAAGTTTCCTTTAGCTTTCCTCTGAACTGAGAGATGCACCATATCTGTGGTCTTTCTATCTTCAGAGATTCCAAAACACAGGTCAACAAGTAGGAATGGCTCATGCCCAACCATTAGCAAGGAGGGTATAAAACCAGTGACATCGTTCTTGGTGAGTTGAATGTAAGGTCTAGAAATACGGCATGTTGGCTCCTCTGAGATTTTTGTTTTTATCTCAGTTAACCAAACATGTTCATTGATGTGAACTTGAAATATCTACGTTATAGGTCCCTGTGAGGAAGGGTAAGATGTTACAGACTTTTTTTTTTGTTTTTGTTTAGGCAGGGCAATTGGGGTTAAGTGACTTGCCCAAGGTCACACAGCTAGTAAGTGTGTCAAGTGTCTGAGGACAGATTTGAACTCGGGTCCTCCTGGCTCCAGGGCCGGTGCTCTACTCACTGCACCACCTACCTGCCCCGTTATAGACTTCTTAATGCCAGCCTTTCTTGATCTAAATGAATCCTGGCAGGAAGCCATACCCTGAGAAATATTTCTCCCATAATACTTTATCAACTATGGAAACTTTCTGATGCTTTGGTTAAATGGTCAGAATCCACCAAAGTCTTAGTGCAAGCATAAGCTTTGTGAAGTCTAAGCTACAACTTTTTGGACACCTTATGTTATGTGTCCTTGCTACTTCCTTTTGGGGATAAAAACGTCAATGCGTATAATTTCCAAAGGTTTGTGGGTATGTCTATTCTCCAAATACGCATAACAAGTTGGTAGTACCCTTCTTTCTGTCTTTGTGCATCACAAGCACAAATCTCACACATTTTGGTGACATCTGTAGGCATTTCAGGCCAGTGAAAATCGATTTCTTTCTAGCTCTAGGGCCTTTCCTTGACCCGTGTGTCCAAAGTCTTCACGTAGTGCTCTAATGGCCACGTAGCAACGTGTGCCAAGCAGCGCCAGCTGCTTCCTGGTACCGCACGTGGGATTAGAGACAGTCCGGTCCAGTGCTAGATTTCACAACCCCGGCTTTTGTCATTGTTTCCACAATAAGAGGCCTTCAAGGGACTGGCAGCTGAGTCCTTTGATATCTCTATTCATCATTTCACATAATCCTTCATTGGCCATTTGCTCTTTTCTCTCAGATAACTGTGGCAAAGAAGGTTGGCTTAGCGAAATGAGGCTAATTCCCACTGCTGGCATATTGAATGGTGGAAGTCCCAAATTTACAGCTGTGCTGTCCTTCATCTGTGATACAGCTTCTGGGGTGCAAATGGGGAGAGGACATTCTAGGCAGACCTATCAGTGTGAGCAAATTACTTTCTTAATCATGTGGTTTTCTCTTTGTTAGTTTATAGAATCTGAATAAGGACATTTTTAAGATGGCCACCAGGTTCTCTGAAATAACATATAGAAAAACAAAGTGGGAAAACCAGTTGTACACTGGCCTGAGGCAGATTTATCCCATTTTCACCCTCCCATTCTGTCTTAGTAGAGGATGCTTACCTGTGATTATTTAATCAGTGCAAGTGGTCCTTGAGATAGAATTGTCACGAGCTCCCCTTGGATAAAGAAGGAAGGATGTGTACTTGAGAATGAAATGCGCCCTTAAATCAGCACATTCTGATGGCATAATGTGGCAGTGCTTCAAGAACTGATGTGATGGGTCATTATTAAGCACTTCATTTTCAACACTTACTCTGCCCCTGCCTAGCTGTGTGCTGTAAGCTCTTAATACTCTCTGAGCCTCCCAGAATATAGATTGCCATCTGTCCATGCCTTATCAACTTAGAGGATTCTTGTCTTTCCCCACCATAGGTCTTCGGAAGAGTATCCACTTTATTCTGTTATGGGCCTTCCTCTAGCTAGGTCTTTTTAGATTTTTTTTTTTGGAGGGGGGAAGGCAAGGCAATTAGGGTTAAATGGCTTGCCCAAGGTCACACGGCTAGTAAATGTGTGAGTGTCTGAGGCCAGATCTGAACTCAGGTACTCCTGACTCTGGGGTGGGTGCTTTACTCACCGAGCCATCTAGCTGCCCCTCTGCCATCTCTTACCCTCTGCACCTGGCTATTCTGTCTCCTCTTGTGTCGGAAAGGCAGGGTGGGCTCCTTAGCACTTGGTTCCAAGGGTGCCCTTGAAGAGTTTGGCTTTTGTTTGCGTTGAGTGAGTGATTCAGCTATTTCATTGAATGTTGTTAAGTGCTAAGCCCCAGGCCCAAGATTTGGGTGTCCTTGGTGTCTCCTTGCCTCA
>JAQQSZ010016939.1:0-10912 GCA_028646595.1 Phalanger gymnotis
AAATGGGCTTTCTGGGCCTGGAGTCTTTTTGTCAAGATGTTGGAATGGGGAGGCTGGTTCAAGTTTTTGCTGCGGTGGGGCCTAAATAAATTTCTTGTTGTTTTCTCCTTAGAGAATCTCTCATACCTTGCGATTTCGGACCATTCAAACATATACATGATTATATTTGAGATCATAAATTTGGCCTTCCTACTACAGGCTGATACCTTGGAACAGTTTTTTTCCCTTACAATTTATCCTTCACACTGCTGCCAGACTTATCTTCCTTATGTACTGATTTAATCGTGTCACTTCTTTGCTAAAAATCTTCAGTGTTTCCCTATTGCTAACCAAGTAAAATGCAAGTTTCTTGGCCCATTATTCAAAGCTTTCACCTTCTAACAAAACCTAGTCTTACCAGTCTTATTTCATATCAATCTTCATGAATTTGATGCTTAAACCAAACTGGACTACTTACCATCCACAGGACATCCTTTATACATTCCCACCTCCATGATTTTTGCTTGTGCTGTTCATTACTATTAGGAGCTTACATGTTGGCTCATCTTTGACATTCTTAGAAATTACAATTGAGAAGTTATTATACTACCTACTTGGGATGGTGTGACAATGATAGAATAACACATCTCTCTTCTTCTCAACTCCATGTAGAACAATATCTCAGGAAAGTGGGCCTCAAAATGAGTCATGCACCTGGACTGAAATGATAGCTTTCTTTTATTAACTGAGTAGAACCCCTTTGATTAAAAATGATTTATTCTTTGTAACAGGACACCTCTTTTAAACAACCTCAATCTTGTAGAATTTGGATTATAGGAGGCAGGGGGGCCTTCAACAACTCTCAGATTATAGAGCTGAGATTTAGATCCTATCAAGAAGGGGCCTAACTAGGAGCATATAATCTGACTAGAATCAAAGTAGTAGGCTGAATTTATGGATAAGTCTTCTGAGCACTCTGGTCTTTTCTGTTCTTTTTTACTCTTTTTCTATTGAGTAGAGGACCAACACTTTTCTGCTTTCCTATTAGTATTTGTCTTCTTCCTAGTGGGCAAAAGAGCATTCTTTATCTCTTTTGCTCTTCTTTGGTGGTTGGTTAAACTGTTCCACTGGGACTAGGACAGATATTGATTAGTTATGCGTTTCTATCCTCCTTTTATGAATTCTTGTATTTGTACACTAGTTCCTTAGCAAAAAATTTCCCTGAAAACCTATGTACTTAGTGGTCTGAATTTGCTCTCCCTCCCTCTCCCTCCCCCCCCCTTTCTTTCTCTCTCCCCATATATGTATATGTACACATTTCTAAATATCACTTTTTTATTCAATGGGGTTCAGCTCCATTGTGTTCTGTTAACTCAAAGAGCTACAAGGTAGTGATCACTTGCACTAAACAAATTTGAAGTCACAACACAAATTTGAAGTCACAACACATAGTATTTGGAATTCCACTTTCTTCTTTTTTTTTGCATTATGAACTTTTAAGTATCCTTCAAAGGCCATCATGAATGCTTTCTCTATCATGAAGACTTGGTTGACTTTCCCTATTGTTGATAAATTACTTTGCCCTAGGAATCTAACATAGCATATTTTTTGACCTCTAAAAAAATATCTCTTGTGGAAAGGTCTCATTTCTAAGACATATAGGAAACTGATTAAATTTTTTAATGATTCCCTAATTGATAAATGGTCAAAGGACATGAATAGACATTTTTTTTTCTGGAAAAGAATATGAACTATCAATAACCTTATGAAAAAGGCTCTAAATTAGTAATACCTAGACAAATGTGAATTAAAACAGCTTTGAGGTTCTATGTCACATTTATCAGATTGACAAAGATGACAAAAAAAGAAAATGGCATTTTGGAGGTGTTATGGGAAAATAGGCATGTTAATACATTGTTGGTAGAATTGTGGATTAGTCTGAAAAACAGTTTGGAACTGGGACCCCAAAGTATACTCCCATATGGTTTATACTCCAAAGAAATCAAAGGAAAAGGAAAAAAGACCCACATATAAAAAATACTTAAAGCCACTCTTTTTGTGGCAGCAAAGAATTAGAAACTGAGGGGATGACCATCAAATGGAAAAATCACTTAGCCATTAATTAGGAGGCAATTGTGATAATGTAAATAATGTGGGTGTGAGGTGATGAGAGCCTGGACTAGACAAAAGGAAAGGAAGGAGAGCTCTGAAAGAAGGAAGAATTAACCTAAGTTGGGGAACTTATTTGGGCATGATGGAAATGGTGTCGGGGAGGAGTCGGCGATAACAGATTTTTTTTTCCTGAGTTTTTGGGGTAATGGATAGTACTTTAAGGTGAGAGAAGTATAGAAGTCAAGATGATCACAGATACTGAGTTTGATTATAGGCATCTTGAATTAAAGGTTATGGAAGGGTATTTATGTGCAAAATGTCCTATAAGCAAATGAAGAAGTATGACTGAAGCACAAATAAAGTTGAGGATTGGAGTCACAGATTTCGAAATCATTCATGTAGGAATTGTAGTATTGAGGGTACTGAAAGAGAAGAGAAGAGGATGGAAGGTTGAGCTGTGGGAAACAGTAGAAGCAGGAGGAGGAACAAGCAAAGGAGACAAGATAAAAGATACATCAGAGATAGAAATAGAATGAGGATCATATAATATCACATATGCCAAGGAAAGTGAAAAGTCTTCCTTTTAAATTTTTGATAGCTTTTGTTTTATTCATTTCTCACTATATCACTTCCCATCTTCTACCGAGAGAGCCATAACTTATAACAAAGAATTTAAAAGGGAAAAAAGAAAGGAGTTCCACAAAATTAACTAATAAATCAGTCAAATCCAACAGTATAAACAGTACTCTACATCTATAGTCCCATGTGCCAACTCCTTTACAAAGAAGGTAAGTGAATTCTCATCTCTTCTTTGGACATAAGCTTGGTCAATATAATTAGACAGTATTAAGTTTTTATTTCAGTCACCAGTCAGTAAACATTAATTAAGCACCCACTACATGCCAGCACTCTCCTAAGCACTGGGATAAAAAAAGGCAAAAGATATTCCTTGGCCTTTATTCTATACATTTATGTTATTTTAGTCATTGTTCATATTGTTTTCCTGCTTCAATTTGCTTCATTTTACATCAGTTCACGTAAATTTTCCTTTGCTTCCCAGTATTCTTCTTCTAAATCCTTTCTTATAGTGCAATAATAATTTTCCATTACATTCCTGTATCATAGTTTATTTAGCCATTCCCTAATCAATGAACATTTATCTTGTTTCCATTTTTTGCAACTATACAAAGTGCCTCTATAAAATTTTTGGTGTATATTAGACCTTTTTATTTTTCTGTTTTAACTTCCTTGATGTATATTCTAGCAGTAGAATCTCTGGCTAAAAGGGCATGGCTATATTAGTCTCTTTCTTAGCATAATTTCATATTGTTTTCCAGAGTGGTTAGGCCTATTCATATGCCCACAAACATCATATTAGTGTGCCTGTCTGAGAAAGGGAATTTCAAGAAAGAGGGGAAAAGAAAGAGGGAAAGTTATTCAGAGTACAAGAAAGAGGGGAAAAGAAAGAGGGAAAGTTATTCAGAATACAAGAAAGAGGGGAAAAGAAAGAGGGAAAGTTATTCAGAGTATATATGTATGAAAGAGACCAGGAAAGAACTAATAATTTGTCACATTCATACACTAAACAAAATATTTAGCAAAAGCATCTGTTACTACCAAGGTATGCATGGACTAAGTTGGAGACCTTTATTTTTTGGCAGTATCTTGATCTTTAAAAAAAAAATTAAAGTATTCCTTTGCTGTATTTTGTGGTTTTGTCCATAATGTGTGGATTTGTTACCTTCATGCTAGCTATGTACTTGCTAGGGTGATCTGACTAGGAAATTGCTTAGAGTAAAAAACATGCCCTGAAGAAGTGGTTTCTGGACACTTCCCCAGCTTCTTCTTTCTCCAAAATAGGATGGTCTATAATGCTTTCAATTTGGCATCTTTGTTTATCATTAATAAAGTTGATAAATATTGTCAGCCATGATTGTGTGTGTGTGTGTGTGTGTGTGTGTGCACATGTATGTGTTTTAGATCTGGTATGTAGGATGCGCTTTTATTTTTAATAATGAAAAATGTCCCCACATGTAATAAATTACTTTTTTTTTTAAAGGCGACATGCCAGATTTAATTCGAGTGCTTTGCCCATTAAAATAAAAAAACTAGATACAAATCAGAGCTGCTGTTGCAACACTCCTTTCCAGCTTTGGAGTCTTTCTAGTACAATTTGGAAAATCATCATTACATATACGTTAAGCATTTTGCAAATAGGCAATATATATTACCCTTTAAAATACAAAAATTCTGAATATTCATATTTTAGAATATCATTCTTTGAAATTAATAAAATAAAATAATGATGCTAGGTTATTATAGTGACTTATGGTTCTATAGAATAAAGATTAACTACTAGTTGGGCCTCCTTTGATCCTTTGCATTGCATTTGCACTAAGGAAAAGGTAGCCATATCATTGGTAGCTGGCTAGTGGACCCTCCGAGCCCACTACTTGTAACACTTTCTTGGATTCCTTGAATAGGGGATTGTGGAATCTTGGTCATATGTCAAGTCTATTTAATTATAATGTATTTGTTCATCCCTGTATTAGGAAATGTGTTGGTCCAACTAAATGCAACCTATTGTGAGGTATTCAGAGGCTTTGGCCTGGGTAACTTTCCTCAGTGTAGCTGAACCCTTTGACTTGAAACAACATGAGTCTATTATTTAAATAGTAGAACCAGTTAATTTTACTTAACAAAACATAACAAACAAAGCACAAACAATACTATTTAATTTATTTTGTATGTGTTCGAGATATTTTATTTCTTCAGTCTGAGTTATGTATATTTGGTCCTTTGTAGTTTTTCATGTGAATTTCTGAGATCCCTTGTAGAAATTCAGGGGTTCTCAAGACCTGAAGTCCATAGTGGGGAAATAATTTCTTTTCAAGGTGCTTTTTTTGCTGCCCTGTAGACATACCCTTGAAGCAAGATGCATAAGAATTATTTCTCTAAGTCAAGAGGTCTGTTTTATTTCCCCCACATGGCCAGACAGTTCATAAGACATTGATTTACCATTTTAAACAATCCATGGAGGTTTTCATGAGCAACGCATCCTAAAAAATCTCAAAAGGATTTGTAAACCAGAAAAAAATGTATATTTAGCAAAGGGTTTTATATTTAGAGACTGATTTCTCCTTTAATTTCTCCTTTGTTTCTTGGAAGAAACTGAGATCCTCCTACTGGAACAAATTTCATGTGGAAAATACCTATTTCCAATGCCAATAAATGTAGCCAGCTTCATTTTCCGTAATTTAAGGGTAGGTCATAAAGCATTTGCAATTCATCAGACAATACTTGAACTAAATGGTATGATTCTAATCTTTAGGTAATTCTCAAACAGGACTCTATATTTCTTTTCTACTGTTTAGTGCTTTCCTTCTCAGATTTCCTAATTCTGCCATGCTTGCACTGTTAACTTTTCAATAGACTAGAAAAGTCTTTTATGGTGTAAGAAATGGAAATTCCACCCATCCAAAAATAAGAAGCTCATATGTGGGGGCAACATGTACTTAGAGAAATAAGAGAAGAAAATGTGAGGAATTCCTGGGTTATCAAATGCTTATGAAAGCTAGGGTACAAAAGCAGATCAGAAAGATGGTTCCTATGAGTTTAAACAGAAGTCGATTCTTCTTAATTCACATTTGTATTATTATATTTAAGTTAAACAGTCCAGTTTAAAAAAGAAAACTAGATTTATAATTAACCTTACTTCTCTTAGTGTTCCAATTATTAACCTCATGAACAGTCTTGTATGGACTAACAGAGCTCTCGCCTCTTTAACATACAGATTTATTTCTAGAGCAATTACTGAGATAGGTGGTTTAATATATAATGCTTTGAATTTATTCAGGGAAATGATTTAACTTAATACATATTGCATCAAGAGAAGAATGAATGACCTTACATTTGCATGAATATTTTTTTTAGATAACTGTTGATTTACAATTAGACTCTATTGGCCATATTGTTAGTTAGATTTGTTATTCTAATACAAATTAAACTTCAATATACATTTTTTGTCTTGTATCTCAGAGTTGTCAAAGCATATGGCATATCCACAATATTATACTATTTGGTATTATAAATCTTTATAATATTCTATTTATCAAGTATACATTTTGAAATATATTTTTCATAGATTTTAAATGATAAAAACACAATAAATTCCAGAAACAAAGTAAGCACTTTATGGAAGTCCCATTTAATTAACTACAGAATATTATTTTCCAACAATTTCATTAGTAGTGAACAAAGGGTCAAAGTTTAACAGAATGAACCTTGATAGGAATAAATATAAAGTCTTATATTTACATTTTTAAAAATCAAAGCACTAGTATTTTATTTAGTCGTTTCAGTCAAACCCTACTCTTTGTGACCCTATTCGGGTTTTTTTCAAAGATGGAATGGTTCACCATTTCCTTCTTATAGATCAGGAAACTGAGGCAAATTGGGTTAAGTGACTTGCCCAGGGTCACATACCTAGTAAGTGTCTGAGGCTGGATTTTGAACTAAGGAAGATAATTCTTCCTGAATCCATGCCTGGCACTCTATAAACTGTACCACCTAACTGCCTCTAAGCACAAGTATAAGGATATGATAAATATGATTAGTGTGGTTGACAGTGGTTTAGGAAAAATAGGAAAAAAAAACATCTCTGAGTTTTCATGAATTTTAAGTCCTAATGGGTCAATAGTGTGACATAACTGTTTACCACTCTAGAACAAAGCCTTAGATGTTTGTCACTCTGAGAGCTGAACCTGTTTATATCATCATGCCAGATCTTTCTTGGAAAGAATTTCAAGAGAATAGAAAATGAGAATTGTTCTGCTCATTTACTAATGGCTATTTTATTCCCAATCAGGGCCAAAATTCATTTTCATTATTGTGATTCACTGCTTCTACATGCTAATTCTCTTTGATCCATTCACTATTTTTAACAGAGCATGTGAATATTCCAACTTCTTTACGCTTTTCCCTCTTCCAGATCCCCCTAACAAAGGTGAGAAAGCCTGATAGTGATAAAGATAGTGACTAGATCTATGACTTCACTGTTATAGGCAACTTCTATGTTTCAAGTCAGTACCTTCTCTGCAACTCACAGCCTTAGAGCACTAAGCTATCTAGAACACTTAGAGGTTAAGTGACTTGGCCAAGGCCCCACAATCAGTATGTCTTTGTAATTTCAAAGCTTGCTTACATCAATTGTGTGGCACTTCCAGAGACAGCTCGTGGTACAACAAATAAGCTTGGCAAGTAGGCAGTCAGCCAGAGAAGCTAGCAACAAGAATTGCAGAAAATGAATGAGCTCTATTCCAGAAAATCTGAAGGGCAATTAGAATTTTCCAGTGATTTGCCAAGAATGAACTATCTGTGTTTTTTCCAAAACCATACACTCGCTATATGTGCACCAAATTCAGGATTGCTCTGCCAGAGAAGAAAGTGAAACAGACATAGGAAGACTTTTCTATCAACCAGGGAATCTGGGGGAATAAAATGTGCCTTGTGAAAAGGGAAAAGGTACTTCAAAGGAAAAACAAAGAGGGGCAGATATGTGGTGATGTTGAGAGGAATCCTAATCTGCATCACGAGGCTAGAGAATACAGGAAGGTGACAAAGAGAAAGAAGGCAAGGAAGATCGAACCTTTAGATCTATGGAAGGTGAATTGGGATGCTCAGAAGAGGAAGCATGGCATTGGACATTTAGTTGAGGCTTAATGAGAGGAGAAAAAGACTAGTATTGTGAAAACATTGTACTATACACCAACCAGTCCAAAGGAAGATATGGGATGCTTAGGTGGTGTGAAATGATAGCAGACAGTAAAGAGAAGGCAGACATACTCAACTATTCTTTCGTTCTTTTTCCTCTACCAAGGAATAAAATATTCAAACTGGAAAGGTTATACAGATTGCTTAATAGGGCCCTGGAACCAAAGATAAGCGAAAATGTAGTAAGAGCAACTGGTTGCTCTTAATGAGTTCAACTCATCAGAATTGCTTGAATTACACCTCATGTAATAAAAGGATGTTGGGAGGGAGCATAGTATAGTAGAAAGTATTGAATTTATAGGCAATGGAACTGAGTTCAAATCCTAACTTTGCTACCTAAAGCCTGTGTGACCACAGGCAAGCAATTTGAGGTCATCTGGACCTCAGTGTCCTCGTCTCTAAAATAATGGAATTTGGAATAGATGATTCCTGTTTCAAATCTATAATCCGAGGAGCCTTCAGATGAGATTGCTGAGCTCCTATTTATGATCTTTGAAGATGGGCAAATCCCATCCCTTCCTTTTCTTAAGTAAAAGATGGATTGTTCAAACTACTGATCGGTGAATTTGGGTCAGATTCCTGGGAGAAACTTGAGAATATAGTATTAAAGGAATAGTTATTAACATCTAGTAAGGGAAGTGGGGATTACTAAAAGGCAGTAAAAGTTTGTCAAGAAAAATACTTTCCAAAATCATCTAATTTTAGAGGGTTGAGGGGGGGAGAATGGAGTGGCAGGGTTGTAGTATACTTGGATTTTGCCTATGTGTTTTTCATTTGATGAAGTTCCTCAAGATAATCCTGCAAATAAAATAAAGGCATATTTATATTTATTGGATGAAAGAATAGCAAGGTGGATTTATAACTTGTTACAGAACCACACCCCACAAGATTAATGGATCCATGCCAACTTGGAGAGACATTTGTTATGTATTGTGCATCTTTTGCTCTGTGCTATTCAATATCTTTTATTTTAATATCACGGGAGGATTTAATAGGGTAAAAATTGTCTCTTGCTCAATAAGCCATGTCATTAAACACTGTTTCATGGAACTTTTATTTTTTTTTTCTCCAAAGAAGATTAAAGTAAATGGCAGGCAGGAATATGGCCCCCCAAACGAGATTTTTAAAATGGACAGGACATTTTGTTTTTTCGTTAGTACAAGAATTTTCTGTTCGCATTAGTGCAATGAGTCATTACTTGTCCTGTCATCCATCCTATCTTCCTCTACCCAATGGTTTCTGAATCCCGATAAACCCATTTACAATGCTTCAGACCATCTCAATGTAGCAAATTATAAAATTTGGGACCAGAACCCAATTTATAGGGATTTTTTATTTTTCCTCCAAGATGTGAGGAATTAAGATGAGGATATATTTTGAATCTAAAGTACTTGGTGCATCCACTTATGAAAATGACAGTGATAAGCTCCTTCCATTTGATGGTCTTTCCTTAAACTCCTTACTGCACTTGTACATGAGAACTTACTACTTTCTTTGTCTTTGGTTTCTATGATGATTCACTTATCCAGGTTCCCAACCTCTCTGATAATTGTGTGAGGCAACTCTGACAACTCTTTCACTGTAGGCAGTTCTTCTCATGAATTATCCTCAAGGTGTTCACTTCTCAAGTCTCTGCTCTTTCTGCTTTAAAAAAGTCTCCCTTGGGGGAAGAGCCAAGATGGCTGCATGAAAACAGCATCTTACTGGAGCTCTCTCACAAGTTCTGTCAGATCCCTATAAAAAAGTGAATTTGAGCAGATTTGAGAGAGTTAGAAACTGCGAGCAGTTTGAGTGGGGCAAATTTCCCACCCAGGAGAGTCTGAAAGGCTGAAGGAAGGAATCTGTAGGTTTGTAGAGCTCTCAGCATGCAGAGCTGCTCCAGACAGCACCAAAGAGGAAGCAGCCATCTGGGAAACCTATGTGGGAGACAGGCTGGGAAAAAGCTGGGCACCCGAAACTGGTGGAGATCCCCAGGACTCCCAATACAGGATGGCAGTCTGTGGAAGCTACAAGAGGCAGCACAATGCCACTGGTCGTGAAACATCAACTCCTGAGGCTTGCACCCAAAGGTATGAAACGTGGCTTCTTGAACTTCCAGGAGACACAATGGCCAGGTAAACAGCTCTAATCCCTCCCCCTCTTACCCAGAGAATTCCTCGGGGAAAAAAAGAATGCTGAAACAGGGGAAATAGAAGTGGGGCTTCAGTGGCCAAATAGTAGAAGTTCATTGGTCCCAGAGGGTCAGAGCCCGCAGGGGTCATCACCAGGAGCCCGGACATACTCTTGCTCCCCCAGGGAAAGTGCCCACACCAGGTCAAACAACACAGAGCTGAGACCATTGCTGAAGAGAGACAGTGCTGGAGAGCAACCCTAGGGAAAGAGACATCGGGGAGCCAGATCCCTCCCCCACACCTTAGGAAACCGAAGGCTATAATTCACAAAGCCAGCAACTAGACTCACAATCCCCAGAATAAGAAAGCTGGGACAGAGAGCCTTGAGCCCCAAAAGCAGAAATTAATTGTAAAGCCAGGAAAAGGCTAACCAACATGAAGAAGAACACACAAAAAAAACTGAGGACCATTGATTCTTTTAAGGAGACAGGCATGATCAAAATACCAATTTGGAAGAGGATAGTAATGACACTATAACCACATCTGATACCTCAAAAGGTAATTTGAACTGGTCTCCAGCCCAAAAAGCACTACTGGAAGAGATAAAGGAGGATCTTAAAAACCAAATTAGGGAGGTAAAAGAAAAAATGGAAAAATGGAAAAAAAAATCCACTGATGAAATCAAGTCCCTAAAGAATAAGACTGGTGAAATGGTTATGGAGATTCAGAATCTAAATAGAGAAAATGACACCCTGAGAGATAAAATCAACCAATTGGAAAAGGAGACTCAAAAGCAAAATGAAGACACTAACTCATTAAAAATTAGAGTTGAGCAAGTGGAAGCTAATAACTCTATGAGGCATCAAGAAGTAGTAAAACAAAATGTAAAGAATGAAAAAATAGAAAAAAATGTGAAATATCTGATTGGGAAAACAGCT
>JAQQSZ010016940.1:0-10912 GCA_028646595.1 Phalanger gymnotis
AGTCCCCTTCTTTGTTACAATTCTAGGTCACATGGGTGAGTCGCATGTGTGACTCACCCCTGAAGCTGAAAAAGATATAAAACTAGGGCTTGGCCTCCTCTTCCTTGGAGCTCTTTGCCTCAGCAGTGGTGGCATGCGTGACTCTGGGCCAGCCCTCGTTCTGAGCTCCCAGGCTGAACCTAGATGTTGGTAACTATGAATCTGTATTGGATCTGTCTGTTGATGTTTGTACTCTGTTTGTAATTTGCTCTGAAGTTCAGGGTGCTGGCTTTTTTCCCTGAACTAAGTGAATGATATTTTTGTGCTAAATTAAAGTAAGCTTGTCAACCCCTTCACCTTGCTTTCCTTAGTTAAGCAGATCAAAAGAATCTATGCTTTCTGGGTACTGGCAGCTTTCTGGGTGCTGGTTGTTGGTGGAGCTTGTACCCCCACAGAAGCTGCTAGCCAGATTGTGGAAACACTCTCACAGTCTTGAAGTGTTTTCTCTAAGAGCTACAACTCTCACACATTTTCTTGGACTAATATGCATAATCAAAAACCATTCAATTAAAAACAACAAAATGAATAATGGCATGAGATCCAGCGTTCAACTGACAGATATAACTAAAAATGGGGCTCACTACAGCATCAGCTAGTTAGGCTCAGACATTCAGAGTAAAATTTAATATTAATTTAGTATTGAGACAAAGAATCCACACATGACTATTATTGTCACAAAACCATGTAACATTATTGCTTATCCTAAATAATTCACACACCATTCTGTAAACAATGTTCAACGAGAAAATAATTGCAGCTGATGCACCAACGTTTACTGTGGAGGTTAAAGGGGTAGAGAAATTTTATGGAAAACTTGATAAGATCCTCCAAAGTAAATGAACACATACTTTAAACTGTGTAATTTCAATGCATGGAAAAACATCTCAGACTTTATTACCCTAAAATAGTACTTGAGATAATGTAAATAATTACCAACCTATGTGCTTATTTTCCAATCATCTTACAAAATTATGAAAATAATCTACACATGAATGGACAGAATATAAAATCCTACTATGCTTAATATTTGTTGACTATAAAATGTATTTAATTTAATATAGTAAAATGTCACCTTAGAGACTCTTCTCCAACAAGATGTCTCCTCATGCATATACCAAAATTACACAAGATTCCTTAAAGTCAGAGGAAGAGAGATAATCCTGTTTGAAGACTCTCTGATCATTTATATCAAAGAAAGAACATAAATGGGAGATGTACGGTCACCAAAGATGTTCACCATAGTCATGGAAGAGATCTGGCGCACACGCATATATCTATTCTCCCCTCCCCTCTCATTTTTCTCTTGCTTCTTTCTGTCCATTCGCACACTCATTTGGATGATTAACTGGGCCCAGAATTGGACTAAGAAAGAGAGCAGCCTGGATTGCCTTTGGGAAATTATAAGGATTTTAATGACCCCAAACTTCTCAATGAACCAAGGGCCCATCTTTTTCTGGGGATACCATTATTTTCTGGTGTTATTGTATTGCTGCAAATCGTGGAAACCTACAATCTAGAAATGAAATTGAGAATTGTCCAGAGGATGATGGCAAAGTGCCGAGTGGGAATGAGCAAGATGCAATACATTATTAAGAAGTATAAAAGTAGTGTAAAGGATGTCAAAAATTTTTTTAAAAGTCTGATCTGAAAAGGAGATAGATAGATACATAGATAGATACATAGATAGATACATAGATAGATACATAGATAGATACATAGATAGATACATAGATAGATACATAGATAGATACATAGATAGATAGATAGATAGATAGATAGATAGATAGATAGATAGATAGATAGATAGATAGATAGATAGATAGTGAGAGCAAGGAATAAATGTCAGATACCTCAAGTCTTACTGTCGTCTTTGCAATTTCAAGAAGGAGGCCTATGGCACATTGGGCAGACTCCTCATAATGAATATATGAGGAGATATCAGCAAGAGTAACAAAAGATAAGCAGGTACTATTGGGTTTCAACCTGCATTATTGCAAGGAATACCTAATTCTTAAGATCACAGATTCACCAGAGAGCAGCAACTTGCACAACATCATAGAGATTCAAAAATAGAAATGACACAGAACTTGTCTTTAAGGATTTTGAAGTCTATTGTGGTTAAATGAAATGTTTCCTCTTTACTGAAGACCAGATGTTCCAATGTGTGCTCCTTCAGTTTCCCTCCTATTCATGACAAATTTCTCTATATTTTCAAAAATATTTTCTTCATTCCTTTTCATATTATAGGATAGCCACCATCCTCTCTGCAACCGTGCTCGTGATCCCATCTTTTCCCATGGCCTCCAAAACCTGTGTCCATTAAACATTCTTCTTTCTTATATTTTATCACCCTCTCCATTAGTTTCCTATCCCCTGTATAAAACTTAACATGTTCAATTCTCTCATGTCATTAAAAGTCATATAACCTCAACTTTTCTGCTTCCGTTTCTTATTGCCTTTTTCTCTTTTTTCACAACTAAATGTATCCAAGTAATAATTTGTACTCCCTCCTTCCCATTCCTCCATACTAATTCATTCATCTTCCTTTATCCCTTCCTTCCTTATTTCTTTCATTCCTTCCTCTCCCCCCCCCATCCTCCCTCTAGTCACTGAACATAATAAATAATAACTTTTGCTGAATGGACAGAAGTTCCATTCAAAGAAGTTATGTGTAACCCCTGTTAACCCTGAGAACCTTTGCATAGGACACTTTAAATTCACTTAACATACATTTGGTAAATTCTTGTTTTGTTTGACAATGTTTGGAGGACTGGGGGAGAAACAAAGCTTATATAAAGCATGACTCCTGGCCTCAAGGAGCATTTAGTCTAGCAGATTTTTTTGTTCCTTTGCAATCATTTTAGAACCCAGCACAATGCCTGGTAAAGAGTAGAGGCTCAGGAAATATTTATTAATTGAATAACTTAGAGTACAATTACAAAACTTTATTTTTCTTTTATGGGCAGGAGGAGCACCAAATAGATCAGGCTTTGAAAGGGCATTCCATAGTCAGTCATGCTTAGCTGAGTTTGGCAAAAGAACTGCCCTTCTTATTGCTGAGATGTCGCACCAGATGTCCTGTCCAAGGACTAATAACAGTTCGCTTCTGGAGGCTACATCCATATGTGATGAAGCAGAGGAGCACATATGAGACCTGCTTTAGTCAACTTTAAGTTATGCTCAGTGCGCCGTAGCAGGAATTCAAAAGTACTTTCCAGATGGCATCATAAAGTCAGTTCATTTTTGCAAAGCACCAGATATTTTATGAAAAACAGCCCCATGTTTCACAGTTCCCTTGGCAGTTTGGAAATTTTTGGTATGTCCCCAAAAATGCAGAACTCAGACGGTCAGCTCCAACAGGACAGGGCAGAATTGGACCTGTGAAGAGTCCTAGTATAAAATCCCAAGATGCCCTAGGAGCTAAGGGTACTTAACCATTGGATTCCTGGGCTGTGAGGGCTGGATAGGCCCTTAGAGACCATTCATTCAATGCCCTCATTTGGCAGTTGAGGAATATAGGCCCAGAGAAGGGGAAGTGATTTGAAAAAGCTGGCAAAACACAGTAGTAACAGACCAGAACAAGGACCTGAGTCTCCTGAGGCTTTGCCAGGTACTCTTGCCTACTCTGCTATATAGATTCTTTCTATTTCATTTTATTAGACCTGTGATTTCATTGAGGGAGCGAGCTCCCAGTGAGGTCCTTTCTCTACTGTTGCAGACTGACACCTTCTCTGTAGCTTATTATCTTGCCTGGTACAATGAGAGAGAGGTTAAGTGATTCACCCAGTATTACACAGCTAGTACATATCAGTGGAGGGACTTGAACTAAGATTTTTCTAACTCTGAGGCTAGCTCTCAATCCACCAAACCATGCTGCACTGTTTAAACTTATATAGCGTATTAAAATTGACAAAGACCCAATCCATCGAGGCATCTACTTGGTACAAGGCACTATAGTGGATTCTGGGGACACAAAGACAAAAATGAAATGGTCCCTGCCCACAAGGAACTTACATTCTAATGGAGAGATACAATATGCACATAGAAAGACAGATAGATAGATAGATAGACAGACAGACAGACAGACAGACAGACAGACAGACAGACAGACAGATAGATAGATAGATAGATAGATAGATAGATAGATAGATAGATAGATAGATAGAACAAAATATGTACAAAGTAACCTTGGTAGACAAGTAGCTAGGAGTGGAGCTAAATCCTCATATAGAGAGGAATCATACACACATGAATCTGGTAGGAAATCGAGGATTCTATGAGCCAGATGGACAAAAGATTGCATTCCAAGAATGAGGAGAGTCAGAATAAAGGTTGGGTGGTTAAATATAAAGAAGATGAAATAAGCCAGCTTTACTGTACTGTAGGTTTTGAGGGGAATAATGAAAGGATCTTAGATTTAGGACTAGAAAAGACCACAAAAGTATCTTCTCCAGCCTCCTCATTTCATGCAGGAGAAAATGGAGGCCCAGAGAATTTAAGTAATTTCTACAACACTTAGGTAGTAGTAAATAACAGAACAGGGATTCCAGGCTACATCCTCTGTCTCCAAAACTGGCATGCACTTTACTCCACCAAACAAACTCTCTTCGTCCAACACCATGTCCTCCTAGAGCCAAATCTTACCCATACCTCAAGCATTCATTTATATTCTTCCCCCATTAGGCCTCTGTGAAAATTTTAATCCATAATAATCTCTCCCTCTTCTGAACTCAAGCACTGCTTCTAATACTCAGCTGGCAATTGACCATGCCCAGCTTTGTAATATCTCTTGAAGTTTAAAAAAGAAATGTCTGTTATTTTATTATTATCTTGATGCTTAACTTGCCATGTGCTTGGCTTGTTTCCACAACTAGGTGAGGTGCACCTGTGAGAACAGGGATAGTGTCGTTGGTTTCTTTATGTGTTCTGTGATGCCTCATCTACAGTAGGTGTTCAATATAGGTCTGTTCATTTGACCTTAAGAGGCTGTCATTCAAATCAAAATGTTTCATTAAAATCTTTGATGACAAATCTTTGAATGTTACGATAAATGACAGAGACCTTAAGACTCAGGATACTAATTAGTTTAGGTAGACAGGCTTTCATAGTAGATAGAAGGCTGGCCTTGGAAGGACAGAACCCAGAGTTTAAGTCCCATCTTTTGGCTAAGTTGTTTAACCTCTCAGTGCCCCAGGCAATTGCCTGGGACTAGCAGGATGCCTGCATATCTGCTTTGGTGGAGAGAATTATTCAATAGGAACACCGTATGCCAATGAAATCACAGGTCCCTTAAACAAACAAACAAAAGATTCCATTGTCAAAGGACAGACAGCAAATTTTAGGAAGATAGAATCATTTTGCATGGAGGGAGGATCTATATATCTTGGCACCAGGATGGAGAGTGTGTCATGAAGCAAATAATGATTGGCAAAGAGGAGGATGATACCTACATTCTGAAAACATTTGAGGAGCCACATTCTTTGCAAAGTAGTAGGAGAGTAAAGGAGTGAAGTTACTCAGTGTAGCCCCACTGAAAGATGTTGAGCTCTTCAGAAGGCCTTATAGTGCCAAATGCCTATGTCTTGTTAGTGTATTATGACCCTAGACTTAACATCTTGGACTAAAAACAAAACCCAGCCTGGCACAATAGAAAGTGACCCTGTGGGAGGAGGCATTTGAATTAGTGACAACACCCAGTACACACAATCAAAGCTTGGGGGGAAATACATTGAAGTTGATTTCCTTTCATTATGACGGGTAGAGAACACTGGCCAATCTTAGCAGGGACTGAGAACTATTTTGGTCCAGGAACTAAGTGTTGAGTTGACTTTCCTAGCTATGCTACCTCTATTGTCAGCACACTGATCAACGACATTCAAAATACCAATGTGATTAAAACCTACGCATCACAGCATTACATGTTGTTAACACAGCTCCCATCCTGTAAAATAACCAAGGGACGTGACAGAGACAAAGGAAATGACACATGCAGCTCTGCTCACACAAACAAGCAAGGAGAGAAAATTTAGCTGGGAAAATAAACAAGGATGCAAGAAAGGAAGTAAATAAGCAAACATAGCCCAAGGCTGAACACTGCCTGGAACAAAAGCCCAGCACCAAAAATAATTTTAAGCATAGGACAGAAATCTTTCTGTGGAAATATCGAACTTTCCCAGGGGCAGTAGCTGGGTGAAAAATCTATTAAACGTTCACAGAAAATCATGGAAACCCAGATTTGTAGTTGGAAGGGACCTCAGAAGCCATGTAGTGTAAGCCAAAACTGAACAAGTCTCCCCTTAAAGGGCATAAATCTCATTTAGTGGAAAATTCCCACTAGATCGAAGCTCCTTGAGGGTAGGAATGGTATCTTATATATCTTTGCATTGCCCCTTAGTTTTTAAGAGTCCCTTCCAGATAGTAGATGTACAAAAAAATTTGTTGACTCAGTGAATGATCTTGGTATATAAAACACATGCAAAGTGTGATGAGAATGACTTCTAAAAATAAATATAGATTGTCTAAAAAAGAGAAAGATATGAGAATACCTTCCTAGCTCTCACTTTTGTAGAGGTAAAGATGGGAAATCCACAAGAGTACTTAGCACATATACTCAAAGTTTCTCCGTATATTAAATAATTATGTTGATTATTTTCCTCTTCTTTTTCTTTTTTTTTGCCTTTAAAAAATACCATTTATTATATGGCATGAAAAGGAGAGAAGAAGGATGGATACTGTAGGAAACTATGGTGATGTAAAAAAATGCATCAATAAAACTTGTTAAAAATAAATTTGCAAGATATATGTATGTGGTGTATATATATGTATATATATGTATGTATATATATATATATATAAAATACATACACATATATGTATATATAGATATTTATGTATGTGTGTGTATTTCTAGAAATGAATTATCACCTTAGGAGACTGATGCTTTTTCCAACAATCTTGTCATTTGCTGCATCTAACCTTATACTCTATGACCTTTAGTAAGAGGTAATCCACTGACTCTGGAGGAAGGCCATTCCACTTTTGAATAGCTTTCAATGTTAGGAATTTTTTTCTCCTTGCAAGTTCCACTCAATTCTCTTGGCACTGCTTTTTGGGGACGAGCAAAAAAGTCTTAGTTTTCTGCCATGTGATGGCCCTTGAAATGCCTAGAGACAGCTTTTCTTTTCCCTCCAAATCTTCTCTTCTCCCGGCTAAAAATCCCTAGTCCTTTCAACTGATCCTCATGGGGCATCATCACAACGTTGTCTCCAAAGGACTTAACCAGATGTCAGGACATATCATTCAGACAATGTCTGGACTGTCCTTCTTTGTCCATGTTGGACATATTCATCACCTCAGCAAAAGGTGTCTAAATCAACCTATTGTAAAGAAAACGTGGTTTTCCAATGGATTTAATATTACCTGCCCATCATTGACACTGCTGAAAGAAATCTATGGAACCTCCCCATAGAAATGTCGAAGAAGATGAGAAAGTAGGGGGTAGTTCTTTTTTCAGCATAGTGCTAATAGTCATTTAAATGCTAAGTGACTTGATCTTAGAAAACTAAGGATATACTACCAGATATTTTCAGAAACAAAATAAAAGATTTTAGAAAAACTGGTTTAAGAGAAACACTACCGGCTTGGAATCAGAAGACTTATATTTGAATCCCAACTCTATGACTTACTAGCCATTTAATCTCTCAGAACTTTTGTTTTCTAACATATAAAAATGAGGAAGGTGGATGAAATGATCTTGAGGGCCCCTTCCCAATTTAGACATTCTGCAGTTTAGAAAATTTTGGAAATGAGACTTTTAACTTAATTATTCTAGTGATTCACTTAACTTTTTTGGATACTAATAAATGTACTTCCCATTCCTTCCCCACTCCTGCCATGAGATATTAGCATCTCTAAGAAAAATAGAACTATATGTTTTAAAAAATAATATTCTGAAGACTTCCAGGAGCCAAGATGGTAGACTAAGCAGTAAGTCACTGTTACTCTTCCATATTCACCTCCAAACAATCATAAAATAGAACCTCAAAACAAATCTTGGAACAGCAAAACCAGAAAAAAGATGGGGTGAAACAATTTTTTAGCCCAAGAAGCTTGGAAGATTGGCAAGAAATGCCTGTCTCACTCTGGTAGAAGGGGAAGGCAGTCAATGAAAGGAAGCATTCCAGCAAGCCAGAAGCAGATATCCTGAGCCCCAGTTCAGTGAAGCAGGCAAACACCAACAACAAGATTCCCCACATGCCTAGCCAGGGTAATGGACACACTCAAGCTCTGAGAACTGACAGTGCTCCAGCATGGCCCTGGCCAGCAGCCAGACCTCCTCGTGCTTCAGCATAGCCTTGGGCAAGCAGGTAGCCCCAGGACCAGACAACCACACGCTTCAGTGTAAGCCTAGGGAAATGCAAAAACACTGCACTGGCCTCAGCACATGCTAGACATCAGCACTAGGACCCCAGCTCAGCATTTGGTAAGCTGCCAGACCCCTATGGCCTCCAGCAGTGACAGCCCCCAACCCCCACCCCCTCAGCACAGCACCAGGCACAAGGATGCTCTGTGGACCTCAGGGCAACATCAATGCAATGCCAGGTAAACAGTCAGGGTCTACAGCCCCTGGCACAAGAGGCCTGAGACAGTACCCCTTCCAACAAAGGAGCAGAACTGAAGTTTAAAAGAAAGGAAAAAGGTGAAAAAAACAGCAAAACAAGCAACAACAAAAAAAGAATCTGACCTTAGGAAGTTATTATGGTGACAGGGAATGTCCAGACAAAAACTCAGAGAAGGAAGACAATGTCAAAACATCTATGGGCGAAAACTCAAAGAAAAATGGGAAGTAATCTCAAGCCCAGAAAGAAGTCATGGAAAAGCTAAAAAAGGAGCTTAAAAGCATATAAGAGAGGTTAGAAGAAAAATTTAGGAAAGAAATGAGAGTGATGCAAGAGAATTATGAAAAAAAGAGCCAATAGCTTAGAAAAAGAAAACAACTACTTACAAAGTAGAACTGGCCAAATGGAAAAGGAGATACAAAAATCCATTGAAGAAAACAATTCCTTATAAAGTACAATTGGTCAAATGGGAAAGGAAGTATAAAAGCTAACTGAGGAAAACAACTCCCTAAAAGTTAGAATTGAGCAAGTGGAAGATAATAACTCTATGAGACATCAAGAATCAATTAAACAGAAAATGGCAGCTGGAGAGCAGGGACTTGCGTGAGCTTCCACCTAGGTCCCTCCAAACACCTATAAAAATGGCCCTGAACAAATTCTAGAACTGCAGAACCCATGAAATAGCAAAGGGAAGCAGGGCTCCAGCTGAGGACAGCCTGGATGGTCACCGGGTGAGGTCTATTGCATGGAACTGGGAGTGGAGCAGAGACCAACGTGAGCCATGCCTGGACCAAGCAAACCAAGAGCGGGGCAAAACAGGCCCTAGTGCCCTGGATCAGTGAGCTGTGGCAGTTACCAGACTTCTCAACCCACAAACAACAAAGATAACAGAGAAGGTTAGTGGGAAAAACTGCGGGAGATAAAGTGAAAGGAGTTTGAGGTTCAGCCACCACCCTGGGGGCAGCAGAGGTGGTGCAGCTGTGAGGCTGCTTAGAGAGCTACAGCTGCAGTTGCTTCCGGCCCCAGGCCCACCTGGTGGGAGAAATTAAGTGGCTGATCTGAGCTAGAGTGCAGAGCCAGGTTAGATCTGATTCCCAGTCCAGATTAGTGGTTCTTTGGGGAGGAGTAGCACTGGTGTGGCAGAGCTTGCTGTGTACAAGTAGCTCTGAAAACAACAGTGCAGACTCTCAAGCTTGGGACAAAGTATTCTTTACTCTACAAGCAGTCATACCCCGCTGAAAAACTCAAGGATCAAGTAAGTTGGTTGGGAACATGGCCAGGCAGTGAAAACAGACTCAGATTCACTCTCAGACTTTGGATTCTTTCTTTGGTGACAAAGAAGACCAAAACAAACAGCCAAAAGAAGTCAACAAAGTCAAAGAGCCTACATCAAAAGCCTCCAAGAAAAACATGAGCTGGTCTCAGGTCATGGAAGAGCTCAAAAAGGATTTGGAAAAGCAAGTTAGAGAAGTAGCAGAAAAAATGGGAAGAGAAATGAGAAGGATGAGAGAATACCATGAAAAACAAGTCAATTACTTGCTAAAGGAGAACCAAAAATACTGAAAAATATACTGAAGAAAACAAAACTTTAAAATATATACTAACCAAAATGGCAAAAGAACTCCATAAAGCCAATGAGGAGAAGAATGCCTTGAAAGGCAGAATTAGCCAAATAGAAAAGGAGGTCCAAAGGACCACTGAAGAAAATACTACCTTAAAAATTAGACTGGAGGAAGAGGAAGCTAGTGATTTGATGAGAAATCAAGATATTATAAAACAGAATCAAAGGAATGAAAAAAATGGAAGACAATGTGAAATATTTCATTGGAAAAACCACTGATCTAGAAAATAGATCCAGGAGAGATAATTTAAAAATTATTGGACTACCTGAAAGCCATGATCCAAAAAAGAGCCTAGATATCATCTTTCAAGAAATTATCAAGGAGAACTGGTCTGATATTCTAGAGCCAGAGGCAAAATTGGAAATTGAAAGAATCCACTGATCGGCTCCTGAAAAAGATCCTAAAAGGAAAACTCCTAGGAATATTGTTGCCAAGTTCCAGAGCTCCCACATCAAGGAGAAAATACTGCAAGCAGCCAGAAAGAAACAATTTGAGTATTGTGGAAACACAATCAGAATAACATAAAATTTAACAGCTTCTACATTAAGAGATTGAAGGGCTTGGAATATGATATTCCAGAGGTCAGTGGAGCTAGGATTAATACCAAGAATCACCTACCCAGCAAAACTGAGT
>JAQQSZ010016941.1:0-10912 GCA_028646595.1 Phalanger gymnotis
TTTTTTTTTTTTTTTTTACAAAGACAGATATTGAAGTCCCCAACAGGCTAAGTCACTTTCTAAAGATCATACTAGTAGTTAGAATAGTCTGAACTGTGAGCTCCTTGAGGGCAGGAACAGTCTTTTGCTTTCTGTATCTCTAGCACTTAACACAATGCCTGGCCTGTAGTAGATGCTTAATAAATGTTTACTGATTGGTGATTGATAGGATTTAATGTCAAAGTCCTTTTTACTTTTTTTAATGAGTGGGAGATAGAGTGTTCATGGGTAACCTAAGAGAGTTCCAGGGAAAGTAACAGAAAGAACAGAAATTAGAAAAAAGAAAATAGTACTAAAATGAGATTCTCATCTCTATTCTCTTCCTCTTCTTGGAAATTCATGTGTAACTCATTTTAAAAAGGAAGAACTCAAAATATGTTGTAGAAGTCAGCAATTCTTTTGGGAAAAGGGGAGCCAGGGTGCTGAGAGATGAGAAGGTAGTTGAACAAGTCAGTTGGGTTCACCACTTGTGTACTGTCTTATATGACTCTAAAATACAAAAAATGAAGAATTTATAAACCAAGAGTTCATGAAAAGAAGAAAAATTCTGAGGATAATCAAGATCATTTCGTAAGTAGATCTTCCTTTTTGATTTAGACCATTGATGTATTAAGGCTTGCTCCTGAGATGAAGAAAAATGCTCAATTAAAAAAAAAAAAAAGCTCTTGACAGACCGTCTCATTGGGCCACGTTTAATAAGATATTTCAAATGGATGATAACAGCTGACGTGTATCTAGCTTTCCAAGATTCCCAGAGTGCTTTACTTAAATTGCAAATTATCATGTATGAGCCTTAGAGCAATCCTGTGAGGTACATCTTGTTCACCCCATTTTTTGGATCAGGGAATTGAGGCTCAGAGAGGTCATTTGCCCAGACTTTATATAGTTAGTAAGGGCTTGAAGCTAGATTCAAATCCAAGTATTCTCAACGCCAAGTTTAGGGTTATGATCATTATTCTACACTTGCACTTGAACTTACCAAAAAAAACAAAACCCAAACAGCTTCTTAAGTATAAGCATGATGCTTGGTACTTGGTAAGCACTTGATAAATGCTTGGTGATTGACCGGATATGAGGGGAGACGTGGCTAGATGTAACTTTAGAAAGATTGGAATGTTTTAGTATGTCGGGAGTGTGGCATGTAAGCCAAGGAAAATAACAATCTAAAAGAGGCACGTTATTGAATAAGGAGGTGACAGCCCTGCTGTGCTGAACCCTGGAAAGACCAGTCTAGAAGATTGTTAGTTCTGGATGCCATATTTTTGGAAAGTTGTGCTGGACAATATCTAGAGGAGGGCAGCTTGAATGGTGAAGGGCCTCAAATTCATGCTTTATGAGGACCAGTTGAAGGAACTTGGGATTGTCTGAACTTGCCTGTTGAAGAGAAGAAGGAGATAACAGAACTGTTGCCTTTAAGTATCTGAAGTACTGTCATGTGGCCCCCAAAAGACAATTAGGAGGGCTGGGTGGGGGTCAAAGAGGTGATTTTTGGCTTGATATAAGAAAATTTTCTTCAGAGAATTATCTAGAATAAAGTTGAATGGCATACTTAGGAGGTGTTGGGCTCTCCTTTAATATATGCCTTGAAGGATAGGTTAGACGAAAGAAGAAAAGAAATAAGCATTTATTAAGTACCTACTATGTGCCATGGTGCTAAGTACTTTATAAATATTTCATTTGATCCTCACAGCCCTGAGAGGTAGGTTCTATTACTATCTCCATTTTACAGTTGAAGAAACTGAGGCAGACAAAGGTTAGGTGACTTGCCCGGGGTCACAGACCTAGGAATTGTATAAGGCCAGATCTGAACTCAGGTCTTTCTGATTCCAGGCCCAGTGCTCTATCCTCTGCACTAATCTGTTGTGAATTTTGTTGTAGAGGCAATCATTTTTCAAGCATAGATTGGACTAGATCATCACTAAGGTTCCTTCCAACTCTGATTCCAATTCTGATTCTGTTCACAATAATCTGCACTGCTATTCATTTAAGTTGTTGTTAGAAGGAAACGAAGTTTGAATGTTTGGTTCTATGTACATAGAAATGATCCCTTTCAGCAATGTTAAAATGCCTCTCAAAACATCCTTGCTGAGAAACAAGTTGGAGCTGGTTTCTGATGGTCCCTGTCTCACTCTACTAAGGAGTTCAAATCTAATATGTAACAATAACATTTAGGGATTTCATTCACTGAAAAACAAAAGAACCCAAACCCTGAATTCTTAAGAAAGTTAAAACCCCAATTGTGATATGTCCTTTTCTAGGTCTTGTGACAGTCCATACAATTATACCTTCCAGGATGTTCTGGTGCATGTTAATCGTGGGACTTCTGCTTCGCCATTCATTGGCCCATACTGATTTTTTCACTTCAATTGGTAAGAACTGGTTCTATTTTTATGTAAACAAGTTCACTCAGTGTTTATGTTACTTGCTGCTTTTCTCCCCCTCAACTGCCCTGCCCCAATCATAGCACTAACTTGGTTCTTTCTTTCCCATCCTAAAAGTCCCTTCTAATACTAAATATAAAATACAATAAAAATTCGAGGTGACTAAATGAGCTATATATAGCTATTGTTTTACATGAAACTTTGTCTTATTGGCTGCTATACCTACATAACCCTGTAACTGAAACTTTGACTTGGATAGTACATATTTCTGTGGCCCTCCTAATCATTTAAAAAAAAGTAATACTTTTAAAAATGCAGTTTTAATCTTTTGTTATTCTGAGCTAGATAAATACCAGCAAACACGAGCATTTCCATATACAAAGAAAAATAGGAAAACAGGATTGTGCAGAAAACCATGAATCTCCATTAGTTGTATAGCTTGGTTTTTGGTTGTTTTTTTTTAAAACCGTATAATAGATTAAGCACATTAGTTCCAAAGCAGCTGTTTGTCCTTTTAATTCTGCATCTCCCATTCTGTGATCAAGCACATTAGTTCTAAAGCAGCTGTTTGTCTCTTTAACTCTGGCTCTCCCATTCTGTGCATTTATTTGCTCATTCTTTTTTTTTGCAGCACTATTATTCCCCCCTTTCCACTCTCACCCCCAACAAAAAAAAGAAAAAAACTCTTCCTTATAAGAAGAGAAAAGAACAAACATTTATTAAGGGCCTACGATGTGCCAAGCACTGTGCTAAGTGGTTTCCAAATATTGTCTAATTTGTAACCAGTAAGCAGAGCCAACCATACATCATTGACCCCCTAATCATAATAATTCACATGAAAAATAATGGAGAGGTACAGCATGAAGACCAGTGGAGTCAGGAAAGATCTGGAGTTCAGATCTCACCTTAGACCCTTATTGGTTTTGTGTCCATTGGCAAATTAGCTGACCTCTCCAAGCCTCAGTATCCTTATGTATAAGACAGGAATAATGCCTGAAACATTATCTAATATTGTTGTTGTGAAGAAAATGCTCTGCAAACCTCAGAATGCTTTACAAATGTTTATTTGTCGTCATCCAATGTAACCATTTCTTGAGCAAATTTCAGTTCTGAAGTACCATAAGTGTGTTTTCTTTTAGATTAAAAATTTTAAACCTAAATAATTATTTTTTTTCTAAAGGTTGGAGTTTTGATTCTGGACAATGAAATATGTGTATGTGGTTTTTTTTCCTTAAAAATTTCCAGCTGAAAAGACAATTTGCTAACCCAGCTGAAGCTTGGAAAATTGAGTAGCTTAAAAATTAGAAGTTGAACACATGTTCAAGGAAATTTTTGGCTACATCTTTTTGTTTACCAGAAAAACATCTGGTAAAACGAGATTCTTTCCAGTTCTCGACTCTTTTCCAGTTAAATTCTATAATAGAATTCTCCATGTGTTTCACTTTTCAAAATTTAAAAGATTAGAGAAAATTGATAATATCACTCTTAAAATTTCTCCTGTTTAGGTCATATGACAGATCTAATCCACACTGAGAAAGACCTGGTAACGTCCCTGAAAGACTATATTAAAGCAGAGGAGGTCAAATTGGAACAAGTGAAAAAGTAAGCAGCAGGTTTCACAAATGAGCTTTGGTGGGGACATTTGCTAGGATGTGTGAGGGAGACAACAAGGGTACCTAGACCTCAAATGTTCCTTCGGAAAAGGAAGCGACATGATGGCCTTTGGAAAGAGACGAGGCCCTAGCCAGGCCTGGAGTAAGGCATGGGGGGAGGGAAGCAACACACAAGGGTTGAGCTAGCCGTAGGAATTGAGGCAGGGACTGGGGCAGGGATGGTGGTTGTTTTGGACAGGACTGTCAGGAGAGAGATCAAAGATAAGCTAGCCCAGCCACTTGGGTAGAGCTAGAATATAAAAGTCCATTGAAAAAGATGAGAATCAGATAATGATGATAAAAATAAGCAGCATGGCACTGGGGATGCAAAGTTAGCCTTGGAGTCACAAAGATCCAGGTTCTAGTCCTGCCTCAGACACAGACTAGCTGAGTGACTGTGGTCCAAGACAAGTCTTGAAGATAGAAAGTCACAGGTGAGTTGCATGAAGTGAATTTGCCCTCGAATTCCCGTCCCCAATGAAATCAGAGGTCTGGCCCAAATCAAACAACAGTATTTCTGTAACATCTTCACAGAATCTTATTTTAGCCTCAGATCCCTGTGAAGATAAATACTATTATTCCTACTTTACAGAGGAGAAAGCTAAGGCTCAGAAATTAAGTCTGCTTGTTATGACCATCAGAAGTGGGGTTCAAATCTAGATCTTGACTCTCCGCCATGCTGTCTGCTACATTTATATTGTTTTCTCTTTTTTTGGCGGGGAGGAAGGTGGGGCAATTGGGGTTAAGTGACTTGCCCAAGGTCACACAGTGACTATGTCAAGGGGCTGCATTTGAACTCAGGTCCTCCTGACTCCAGGGCCAGTGCTTTACTCACTGCACCACCTAACTGCCCCTGTGTGCTACATTTATAACAAGTCATAAAGCTTAAATTCCAAGTGACTAAGTCAATCTTTAACAAAGTCCTCCCTGGCATCTTTATTTGATAAATTGAGTAAACAGAATTTGAGTGTAGCAAGCTGAGTTTCAAAGTAAATTTCTTGAGCTTAAGGACAAGCAATAAAATTTATTTTTAGATACATACTTACATGGACCCTTTCAGAATAAACTTTCTGAGATACTGGGAGGTGCTAAGTCACATTGTACTCCCATGTAACATCTCAAACTAAGGATCAAAACAGGCAGCTGCATTCTCTCAGAGTTTAGGTGCACAGGCAAGTCAGATGTTCATATCCACCACTAAATTTTAGGTGATTGAAGCCATTCAATCGTGTGTGTGTATGTGTGTGTGTGTGTGTGTGTGTGTGTGTGTGTGTGTGTGTGTGTGTGTAAATATAACTGATAACCTAGTATAGACACATGTCAAGGAATGGAGAGCTTCATAGTCTTGTGTTTAAAAAGGAGGTTTCCCTTTTAATTGATGCATATTCCACTTATTTGTTTTATATGTTTAGATGGGCAGAGAAGTTAGACCAGCTAACCAGCACAGCTACAAAAGACCCAGAGGGGTTCCTTGGGCACCCAGTAAATGCATTTAAGCTAATGAAACGGTTGAACACTGAATGGGGTGAACTGGAGAATCTGGTCCTTAAAGACATGTCAGATGGTAAGTCTGAAGAGGCTTTAAGAAGAGCCTCATCCTATAGTGATTGCTAAGACTAAGGATACAATTAATCCCAAGGCACAGAGGTTTTATACAGTAACTGAAATATTATTCAAGTATGCTTTCTCTGTGATCTCTATTTTTTTTTCTGCCAATAAAGCCCCAAGACTTGGCTAGTCAAGCTGGTACCATGTTCTTGCTTCCATCATCCTTGAACTGCATTTCTGACCCCCAGCTTAGATTGCAAGAGGAAGGATTCAACTGTTTTGTTGGTTAATTGGTTCTCTTTTGCTTTGTTCTCTGAAAAAAGAACATAATGCTTCTTAGCTTTTTTGTCTTAATTAGAAGTAGTATAGGAAAATATATCAGGGAATTAGAACAAATCAGATGGAAAAAATTACAAGTTAGATGTCTTATTTAATCCTAGTTTTTCATGTAAGCTGTCAGGAATCTAGACTTTCTTCTTTGATGTCCTTGTTCACCTAATTGGTGCTCCTCACGGTCTTGTCTAGGTTCAGCTGTCTTGTCTGAGTTGGATGATAAGTTTGACTCCAGTCTCTAGACCAACAATTTGCTTTGGTGGCTTAGCTCTTCTGGAATCTGCTTCCCTCATCGTGACTCTGAGTAGGGAGCCAATTTATAAGGATTCCTTCTTTTTTCCCCCCATATGATAGATTGGTTTTCTTGGATTTATGGCCTTGAAGGAACTTAGCCATTGCTTTATGGGAGAAGTGTTACCTAGACATCTAAGTACTTGTCTGTCTAGACTCCTAAGATTTATCCCCCTTCGTGTGGCTTCAGACCATAAGAAGCTTTTTGGAGTTCTCTCCATCACCTTCCTAAAGATCTGGATGCTTCAGATTTTGGAAGTGCTCTCTTCTCCCATACCCCCTGTCCTGGTTGATTTGCCTGAAATAAATTCTCTAGTGAGATTGTTGGGGTGGGCCCCGATTTAGGGGTTATATATGTGTGCGTGTTTTCTTCTGGGGTATTTGCCATTTCCAGGTTATTTCTCTAGTCTAGCATCTATCTGGACCTGTTCTTGCTGTGTTGTGTCCTGGGACTGTGAGACTACATCTCAGTGATTTCATCTTTTAGCTTGGTGTCTCCACGACTTCCTCCTCCACTTTCCCCTTTAGTCTGATTCAGTACGCTCCAGTATATTCTGTAGTTGACTTCCAGCTCATTAGTAAATCTGAGATGATATAGTCTCATACTTAGAGGCAAGGAACAATAATAGGTAACTGTCCCTGGCTAAGTTCCTGACTTCAGTAACCCTCTTTTTAGATTGTTGCCTCACTGCTCACCCCCTAGCAGAGAGGTTTGCTTGGATCTAGGTTCAAAAATTAAAGAAATTCTTTAACCACTGAATGACATAACATCTTCTCTTTATACCTATTCACCCAACAAAGATAGAGTATAATACTACATTTGACACATTTGAGTTTTTTTGTTGAAAAAAATACAGTGGCTTTTGACTTTGGAATTTTTTGCTTATAACTAGAAGCAATGGCAAAAAAGTTAAGGCCTTGACCATCTAGGGAAGGCGGGGGTGGGGGTGGGGCAGAGAAATTTTAAAACTTACAGAAATTAATGTTGAAAACTAAAAATAAATTAGCTAATAAAACAAAGAAAAAAACAAAAAAGTTTAAAAAAGAAACAAACAAAAAAAGAAGCTAAGGCCTTGAAAACTGTCCAGTTCCAGTCTTGGTTACTTGACAAATAATAATTTGACAGTGATAGTTCTAATTAGGCTCCTCTGTGGAAGATGAAGGTATTTTGTTTTAAGTACAAACATTCTTGGTGTGATTATTTCTAACCAGCTCTTCTGCTGGCATACAGTTGCTAAGTAAATGCTTGTTAAATGAACTAATTTAGATGTTCATAAATTTGTTGCATTATTATGACTTCTCCCCAATAATTTTCAAAAAAGCAACTGGGAAAACAATTAAGAAGCAAAAAAAAAATTGAAGAGAGAAAAGGAATGAAAAAAGTAGCAAATATGTTTATAAATTTGAGTTGCCTTCAATGTATTTTGAATACCAACTTTGTAAAATATGATATATTGTCCTGCTCCACTGAAATACAATGCATTGATTAAAAAAAATTGTTGAAATACTAACAATTACAAGGAATCAAAACATCACAGCTGAAGTTAAGTGTTTCTGTTATAAGCCTCTGAAGAGATGAGGGTATAATTTTATCAGTAAAAAACCCCTCCTACCTTTAAAGTCAGTGTGTATAATATTTTAGTCTGATAGAATTTCCCCGCCCCCCCCTCCAAATTTTGGAATTGTTAGCATCATCTTCTCAGACTGAGGAACAGCCAGGGTTGAAAATGTAAAAACAAAATTGTCCATATGGAAAAGAAGTGATAAGAAACTGAGTGTTTTGCTTCTCAGGAGGTTTGTAGGATCTTTCCTCATCTATCCCCTGCAATTGTGATGAAGCCCATCATCTTCTCATCAGATATTTCTTTGATAAACTCCTTTACTCATTGCTTTTTGAGCCCATGACTGAATGGAAACTTCCCTCTCCAAAGTTGCCAGTGATCTCTTAATTGCCAATTTCAGTGGCCTTTTGTCGGTTCTCATCCTCTCTGGCATTGTGGACCTCTCTCTTTTCTCTGGGTTTTGTGATATTGCTTTTTCTTTGCTCTCCTTCTAGCTTCTTGACTGCTTCTGCTTCATCTTCTTTATTGGATCATCATGCATTTTATGACCTCTAACTATAGACTATCTCATATCTCAGTCCTGAGCAATTTTTCTCCTCTTTATGTATGCCCGGTGACTTCTTTAGCTCCATTGAGTTCAATTATCTCTACGTAGAGATGACTCTCAGATTACATATGCAGCCTGGCCTGTTATTGGTTCTGCATCATCAAATACCTATTGGATATTCTGAAAGCGATGTCCCATAGGCATTTTTCTTCAGTACTGCCCAGAACAACTTCTCTCAGAACCTCCTCGCCTTGGAACAACCACCTTCACCAGCAGCCTTTTCATCTGGGAGCATCCTTCTCCCGTGTCCCATTGGTGAGTTCTTTTCAGGCCCTTCATTTTAGGGAGAGAGCCAGGCTGGCCAATTTTCTGCATTCCCCTCCCTGCTCTGCTTATTTTCTGGTTTTTGCCACTATGCTTCAGCTGCTGTCTGGGTGCCTTCTCACTCTGGAATATACCTCCACTCTGGGGCCTTCTCACTCTGGAATATACCTCCACTCTTCTCCCACTGGCAAGTTCCTATGGGGGGCCTCCATTTTGGTAAGGGGCTCAGGACAGCCAATCTACATTCTCTGCCTGGCTCTGGATTGAGCTCTTGGAGTGATTCAATGCTGAGGCTCAACAGGGCACAATTGGAAAAATGATGAGAAGGCTCAGGACTCAAAAGAAGAAGATAGTGTAGAGTTGAATTGGTCACCCACAAGTCAAAATGAGGACAAGAGGGGAAAGTGACTAGTATGGGGGAGATGGCCTGGGTGAGAATTGAAGGACGAAGGGTTTGGAGTATGGTTGAAAAGTAGGGTTTGGGAAAGGAAGGTAGCATGAGAGGTGGAAATCCAATAGATAATCGTTGGGCAAGGAGATTTCAGAATTCTCCAATGTGGAGATAGTACATTTGTGGGTGGCAAGATCAATGGTATGTTTCAGATACTTAATACCAGAGTCACATAGAAAATTGAGTTCAGTTCATGACTTAGGAAGCTAAAGCCTCTGTGGAAAGAGATCCGAGCTCTCTATGAAGTGCTGGTCAGATAATTACAAATGTTTCACAAATAATAAAGAGAACTGCGGAGTATAAGCGAGTATAAGACATTTTTTAAAAGGTAAGGTATCACTCACCATATAATGATCTATTCACAAATTTAAGTAGTTGTTTATGGGATTATTTGATATTGATCTGTAGGAAGTAACACTGAAGATGCTGACAGAAATTTATTTTGGTTTAAGGAGTAAGACTGAATGATTTGGAAGTCCTTTACAATGTTAGTCTCAATGATTTATAGTGCAGTCATGCCCCACAATGCTATTATAAACATGCAGCCAGCTCATTTCCTTTTTTTTCTTAAAGATTGCAATTCTCATGCTTTGTTATGGAAAAACACATTTTGAGGTTTTCCCCCTACCCACCACATGGAATTTTACATGTTTGGGAGTTGGTATTTCCAGCTGAACATATTTCAGTTGACTTTAGACCTCTTTGAACTTAATACTTACTTTTCATGTATACATGTCCATTAGAAGAAAACTGTCTGACCCTCTGCTGGCCAAAGAAGACTATGAAATTTCCCATAGTTGTAAACCACTTTTGGAAAAAATAACTATTACGATCAAATAATGTTAAGTCTGTTTTTATCCTAGTTCTTCTTCTTCTTCTTCTTCTTCTTCTTCTTCTTCTTCTTCTTCTTCTTCTTCTTCTTCTTCTTCTTCTTCTTCCTCTTCTTCCTCTTCCTCCTCCTCCTTCTCTTCCTCGTCCTTCTCTTCTTCTTCTTCAGAATTTAGCACTTTGCTCTTCAAAGAGTTGTTACAATTATCGGTAATTGGGGTGGTAAGCTCAGAGGGGCATCTCCACATTCTTTGAATCTCAGAATAGAAATTCCTAGGATAGGACTGTGCATATGATGAGTCATCACTGATAAAGCATTTAAATCTGCTTAAGTATAAGATTTCCTTTGAAGCTTAGGAAAGGAAATCTAGCCTGTCTTCTAACCTCCCCAATTTTTCATTAGCTGCCTTGCCGATGTCACGATAGAAGTTTGTGATACATTAGAGAGAAACAAGGTATCTTATCTTTGTTGTATTGTTGCTCATTTTATCAAATTTTTTATGTATATTTGATGTAAGATGTTCCTATATGATCTTGAAGAAATTTGTGCTTATAGATTCCTGATTTAACATTCATTTTTAGTTCTGACCTTAGGAAATTGATTATATACACTGATTAGTTAAAACTTATGTTCTTGAGATAAATTAAGGCTTTTAAAAAATTATTGATATTTTTCCTTTTTGCATTATATACATTTCCCAGTCTATCCCTCCCAGAGAACCATCCCTTATAGCAAAATATGAAAAAAAGAAGAAAGAAAAAAAGTAACACAAAACTAACATTTTAAAAGTCTATCTTTATTTTTTTAATTCTTTATTTTAATTTATTTTTAATATGTTTAGTTTTCAGCATTGATTTTCACATGCGTTTGAATTACAGATTTTCTCCCCATTTCCGCCCCCCCCCACTCCAAGATGGCTACACTCTGGTTGCCCTGTTCCCCAGTCTGCCTTCCC
>JAQQSZ010016942.1:0-10911 GCA_028646595.1 Phalanger gymnotis
ACTAAACATATTAAAAATAAATTTAAAAAAATGCTCTTTTAAGTTGAGCTAAAGATATTAAACAATAAATATTTCTTTAGTCTAAAGTCTTTTCCAGACTTACCAGAATGAAATTTTTAAAAGTATTTTGTCAGTATTTAATAAAACTTTGAAGAAATCAAAAAAAAAAAAGAAATGGGTGATGGAGCTTAGAGGATAGTATACAAAAGTTTACTGATGCCTTTAAAAAACTTTTAAATTTGACTTATTTTGTGCCATACCAATTAAACTACCAAAATAGAAAAAATAATAACCAAATTCATCTGGAAGAACAAAAGGTCCAAAACATCAAGGGAATCAATGAAAAGTAGTGCTAGGAGAAGGTGGCTGAGCCATATCAGATCTTAAACTGCATTATAAAGCAGCAGTCATTAAAACTACTTGGTACTGGCTAAGAAATAGAGTGATGGAGCAGTGGAACTGGTTAGGTACACAAGACATAGTGTTCAATGACTATAGTAACCTACTGTTTGATAAACACAAAAACTCCAGCTTCTGGGTTAAGAATTCATATTTAACAAAAACTGTGGGAAAACTAGAAAATAGTATGGCAGGAACTGAGCATAAACCAATATCTTACACTATATACCAAAATAAACTCAAAATGGCTTCATGATTTTGGAATAAAGGCTGATACTATAAGCAATTTGGGAGAGCAAGAAATAGTTTATGTGTCAGATTTACGAAGAAGGGAAGAATTCATGACCCAACAAGAGATAGAGAGCATTACAAAATGCAAAATGGATAATTTTGATCATGTTAAATTGAAAAAAACTTTGTACAAACAAAGCCAATGCAACAAAGATTAGGAGGGAAACAGAAAATTTGGAATCTTTACAAACAGTGTGTCTGATAGAAGCCTCATCTATAAAATATACAGGGAACTGAGTCAGTTTTATAGGAATACAAATCATTCTTCAATTGAGAAATGGTCAAAGGATATGAACAGGCAGTTTTCAGAGGGAGAAGTTAAAGATATCTATGGTCATATAAAAAAACGTTCTAAATCATTATTCATTAGAGAAATGCAAATCAAAACAGCTTTTAGGTACCACATCTCACCTGTCAGATTGGCTAACATGTCAAAACAAGAAAATGATAAATGCTAGAGAATATTTGGCAAAATTGGAACATTGTTACACTGTTGGTGGAGTTGTGAACTGATTCCACTTTTCTATAGAGCAATTTGGAACTATCATCAAAAGACTATAAAAATATGCATATTCTTTGACCCAGCAATAGCACTTCTAGGGCTGTATCCCAAGAAATCATACTAGGGGAAAATGGACCCGTGTTTTCAAAAATATCTATACCAACTCTTTCTGTGGTGGCAAAGGATTGGAAATCAAAGGGATGCCCATCAATTGGGGAATTGCTAAATAAGTTGTGATATGGGAATGTAATGAATACTATTGTGCCATAAGAAATGAGGAGCAGAGGTACTTCATAACAACCTGGAAAGACTTATGTGATCTGATTCTGAGTGAGGGGAGCAGAGCCAGGAAAATATTATACACGATTACAGACACACAGTATCTCTGATGACTAAATTGGAAAGACTTGGCTCTTCTTGGCAATGCAAGGTTCTAAGACAACTCCAAAAGACTCATGATGGAAAAAGTGATTCTCATCCAGAGAAAGAATTACTTAGTCTGAATGCAAATTGAAACAAACTATTTGTTCTATTTTTTATTGTTTGTTTCTTCTTTCTCGTGGTTCATTCCACAAATTATTGTTTGTCTTTACAACCCAATTATTGTGAAAATGTTTAGTGTGAAGGTATATGTAGAACCTATATAGGATTGCATGCTATTTGGGGTGGGGAGGCAGACGAGAGAGAGGTTGAGAAAATTTGAAACTAAAAAACTTGAGGAACCGAATGTTGTAAACTAAAACTAAAAAATATATTTTTAAGAAAAGGGGACTCCTGGAGGACCTCAGGAAGGTGTTTCAGACAAGGTTCTCAGGAACCCATGGGCAGAAGTTTACCCAGAAGCAGCAGCCCCCAAAGTAGCAGCAACTACCCCAGCAGGAGTTACCCTACTGCCAATGCACCCCGCCTCCCGAGGGGCGCCCCCAAAGACCTTCTGTGGAGTCATTGCCCCCGAGGAAGCCCAGCAAAGCCCGTGAAAGCTAGGGAAGCCGCAGGCCCTGTTGTTGACTCTTCCATGCCGCGACTGAGGGACAGGAGTCCAGAGTCCGGGAGTGAACTAGGCAGGGACGAGACGACTGGAGGGAGGCCAGCTGCCAGCATGGCCAAAGTGGACTGCAGTTGCTAGGCTTTATCCTGGTCTTCCTGGGCTGGATAGGGATCATAGTGAGCACCGCCATGCCCCAGTGGAAGATCTTGTAGCGGGGAACTATATCATGACTGCACAGGCCATCTACTAGGGACTCTGGATGTCGTGCATGTCCCAGAGCACGGGCCAGATCCAGTGCAAGGTGTTCGACTCACTGTTGAACCTGAGCGCTATTCTTCTGTCTGTCCAAGCCCTGATGGTCATCGGAATCCTCATGGATCTCCATCTATGTGGCAACAGTGAGCACGACATGTATGAAGTACTTGGAAAATGATGAGGATCAGAATATGCAAATGGCTGTCTTTGGGGGTGTGGTCTTCCTTGTGGCAGGCCTGGCTGTCTTGGCTACAACAGCATGGTATGGACATAGTCATTCAAGAGTTGTATGACTCCATGACCCCAGTCATATGTAGGTATGAGTTCAGACAAGCTTTCTTCATAGGCTGGGCCTTGGCTAACCTGTGCCTGCTGGGAGTACCTTTGCTGCACATGTCCCAAGAAAACAATCTCTTATCTAACTCCCTGCCCATATTGGAAGACCACACCTTGTAGTGGAAAAGTCTATGTGTAACAGAAAGAAGGGACACAGCTACTTAGGGGAAAAAAAAAAAAGCTGCTCAGCACCTAAGGGCCTGCTGAATCCCACTGCTGCTTCCAGTGGGAAGATGACCCAATGGCTCTGGCTGCCTTGTGCAGGCTTGTGACTACAATTCCCAATGCATCCACACCTACTGCTTCATCACTGGCTTGTCACTATAGGACTTTGAGATAGGTAAATTGTAAAATGATATGGGTGATGTCTTTTGAATCATGAGTAAATTGGATTTAAGCGAGGCAGAGTTGAAATTGTCTGCCTCTTTCTCTCTTCCAGAGTCATCATAGTCCAGTGGCAGGACAGAATTAAGATGACTGATGATACTTCAAGGTGCAATGGATTATCTTGGCGTCTTAGATGCTCTAAGAACTCCATAGCACCTGCTTCAGGTGGCTTCATGGCCATTGGAACAAATTGATCTTTCATCGACTTATTCCAACAGGGGAAGTCTTCATATGCTTGGGGTAGACACCCCTTTAACTTACTGATGGGTTTGAGACTTCTCAGTTAACCTCACCCTGGTTTAGCCCTTCTACCAAAATGTGTTACCAGAATGTGCCACTGTGCATGCTACAGCTTTTTGAAGAAGCTTTTGAGAGTAGTTAGGTGGAACAGGTAGAAACCAAAGATGTAAAGCAGCCCTGAAAGGGGCACTGAAGCCCTCACACCAGAGGTACTAGTCTTCCCCTAACACACCCTACAGCCCTTGGTTCACGTACCAAGAAAAAAAAAAAGACAGAGGCCCAAATGAAGACTTAATAAAGGAATCCTAAGTATTGAGTGAAAGAAAATCCATGGAAATAATTAATAATTATAAAAAAATATGATGATGAAGAAAAAACATACCAAAATTTCTGTGATACAGCTAAAGGGCAGGAAGGCAACTATATGTCTATATAAATACATCAATAAAATAGATAAAAACCCAAAGAATTAATTAACTGTTTTTTAATCTGAAAGTTAACAAACAAATTTAAACTAAGTCAGAAAGAAGAGATATCAAAAATTAAATGAAAAATAGATAAATTGAGGGAAAAAGATGGATATGATAAATAAAAATAAAACCAGATTCTTTGAAAAAAAGCTTATAAAACTGATAAACCTTTAGCTAATCTAATTAAAAAGAAAAGATCAGAAAATAAATAAATAAAATAGCAAATAAGCAAGGTAAAATCACAACAAAACCAGAAGAAATAAAATGCATAAACAGAATATATATGCACAGTGATATGCTTACAAAAATGAGAACAGAAATGAAAGAGTAATACATTCATAAAATATAAGGTATCTGAACTATCAGAAAACCACATAGAGATCTTAAATAACCTACTCTCAGAAAATGAAATACGTCTAGAAATATATGAACTAATAAAACTGGGAGGGGGGAGGGGACCTGCTGGTCCTGATAGATTCAAAGCAGGCATCTCTCAAACTTTTAAAGCATACTTTTGTATTGGCAATCAAAATGGGCTCTTAGCACTTAATTCAACCAAGTTCCCTGGAAGAGTTTGGCCTTTATTTCCTTGATTAAATTAGGAGTCCTTGATGACCTCCTTGCCTCGAGGAAAAACCTAGTTTACATGGATCTGAGTGACATGTTTGTGACATGAGAAGGTTTTAGACCACATGAGCTTGTCTCATTTTTGTGACAATTTTAGGTCATGTGGGTGAGTAGCATGTGTGACTGACCCTTGACCCTGAAAAAAGATATAAAACCAGAGGTTGGCTTTGTTTTTTCAGAGCTCTGGGCCAGCCCTTGTTGAGGTCCTGGCTGAACTCAGATGCTGGTAACTATGAATTGTATTTGGTCTGTTGGTTGATGTTTGTAATTTTTTTGTATTTGCTCTGAAGTTTAGGGTGCTGGCTTTTTCCCCTGAACTAAGTGAATGATATTTATATGCTCTATTAAAGTAAGATTGTTAATCCCTTAACATTGCTTTCCTTAGGAAAGCAAATCAAGAGAGCCTGGGCTTGCAGCATTCTTTGAGTTGGGTGTTGTTGGTTTTTCACCCCCACAACAGCTGCTAGCCGGATTATTGTAACAATGTAGTACTTATATTTCAAATTTTTTTCTCAAAAAATGGAGAAAACTCCCTAAGAGAAGGCACTTATGAGACAAATACAGTTCTAATACTTAAACCATAGAAAGAAGACAAAAGAATCCTGCTCTCCCCACTATGATGTATTTCTGGCAATGTTAGCTACAACAATAAGACAAAGAAGGGAATTAAAAGAATAAACATAGTTTAAAAAGAAACAAAATTCTCTAGTCGATGATAATATGATAGCATATCCTAGGGAAACCGCAAAGATACTAAGTATTATGATAGTTTCAGAGAAGTTACAAACTACAAAATAAATTCCAGAAATGGAAAGCATTTCTACATAACAATAACAAAACTTGAGAAGCAAAAATAAAAAAGCAAAGAAAAAAGCAAAAATAAAAAACCATCAAGAATATTTCTACATAACAATAACAAAACTTAAGAAGCTGAAGTAGAAAAAAAGCAAACAAATGGAAATTCCATTCCAAATAAGTATAAAATGTATAAAGTATCTGATGATCAACCTACCAAAAAACACAAAAGACTTCTATACATTCAATTCCAAAGTGCTATTTTAAGGACCATCTAGTTTTTATTACTAGGCTATATGAATATAACAAAATGAAAATAAAAATTAATTTACATTAATGCTATACCAATAAAATTAGCCAGGTTACTTTAATGAACTTTATAAAATTATGAAATTCATTTGGAAAAAACAAAAGAAATAGAATATCAAGAGAAATAAAAGAATTAGGGATGAAGGTGGAGTAACACTTCTAGTCTTTAAACAATATTCTAAAAGAAGTCATCAAAATCATTTGATATTTTCTTAAAATAGAGAGATAGGTCAATGGGATGGATTATAGAAGGGATAAGAAGAAACAATGGATGTCCATAACCTAGAATTTGATAAAATGGAAAACATAAATTACTTAGGAAAAAATTCCATATTTTATTTTTTAAAAAATACTGAAAAAGTTGGAATATAATCTGGTAGAAATTACAGTTAGAACTATACCTTAAACTATATTACAATTCATTCTAAATGAATAAATAACTTTAATATTAAGATCATACTCTTAGAAATTAGAAAAGTAGATTGTGTACCTTTCACAGATACTGGTACAAGATTTATTCTTAACTAAATGAGAGATAGCACCAATTACGAAAGATAGATAACATTGATTACATGAAACTAAAAGACTGATGCACAGACAATATTAATAAACATGGTACAAGAAGGGTATTACTCAAATAAAAAAAAATCTTTATATAAAATTTGAACAAGCAGTCCTCAAAAGCAGAACTGCAAAGTATTCATAGCTACACGAAAGAATAGATGAAATTGTTAATAATAAGAGAAGTGCAAATCAAGAGAACTCTGAAGACTTACCTCTGACTCTAAAAATTGTCAGTGATAACAAAAAATGGCAATAGTAAACTGTGGTGTGGTGGGGTTTATGGAATGATAGTCACACGAAAGAATTGCTGGTGAAATTGTGAAGTGGTACAACTATTTTTTTTTAATTTTAATTTTAACACTATTTTTCACCAGTTACCTGTGAGGAAAATTTTAACATTCATTTTCACAAGATTTTCTGTTCCAAATTTTTCTGTTCTGAAAATGGTAAGCACTTTGATATAGTTTATACATGTGCTATCATGTAAAAACATTTTCCATATTTGTCACAGTTGTAAAAGAAGAAACAATTTTTTAAAATGTGAGGAAGAATAAGGTAAGTGAAAAAAAATGCTTCTTTCTGCATTCAGAGTCCATCAGATCTTTGTCTGGATATGAATACCATTTTCCTTCCTGAGACCTTTACACTTGTCTTGGATCATTGTGTTGCTGAGAAGAGTTGAATCTTTCAGAACTGATCATCATGCAACATTTCTGATACTTAGTACAACCATTTTAGAAAGAAATTTGGATTTATACAAAGTGACCATATGTCACTTTGGAACAAATATCCATATTTTTTGAGCCAGATACACTCTAATTAGGCTAATACACAAAGGAAGTCAATGATAAGAAGAAAGTCCTCTATACAACAAAATATTAATAGCAACACTTTGGGAGATGGTAAAAAATAGAAGCAAAGTAGATGTCCATCAATTGAGGAATGACAAAACAAACTGTGGTATATAAATATATTGTAAATACTTTACTGTACAAAATGATGTGATTAAAGAATAGAGAGGAACATGGAAAGATCTATGTGAACGTTTGCTTAATGAAACATGCAGAGTCAACTAAACAATATGCACAGTAACTACAGCAGTGTAAACAGAAAAAAAAAATAACCAGACACCAAAATTTCAAAGTGAGTATGACAAAATTATAAAGATCAAGTATGACTCAAATAAAGAAATATGAGAGGATACCCCAACCCATGTCTTCATGAAGGCGAGAGTTTCTTATTTAAATATTTTGGGACTTTCAAAATGTATCAATATTTTGTGCTGATATTTCTTCCTCTTTAAAATATTATTTGTTATAATTTGATCGTTCTCTTATAGGTGCAGCAAGAAAGATGCAGGAGATTACTATGATGATGCAAGAAATTTAATTAAAACTTATTTAAAATAAAAAAATTCCATTCATCTAGCAAGATTAAGAGATAACATAGAGAAAACTTTTAGGTTCCACTGGGTCTCATACTTTGTCAAATAATCTAGAAGAAGGTCCTCTGCATGGTGAGTTGGTTCTTTATCAGAAAATTTAAAATTTTTGATACATTTTACACATATTTACTACTTACACTAACCTTGTGAAACATCATTCATATTCTAAATCCAATTTTACGTTTGAGAAAGTTTGTAAAGATTCAGTTACTTATCCAAGGTCATAAAACTCTCAGCAACTCGAGGTAGGCTTTGATGTTATGTCTTTTGAGTCAGCAGGTGTTTCAATGGATAGAGAACTGGGCCTGGTATTGGGAAGACTGGGAGTTCAAATCTGTCCTCAAAAATTCACTAGCTCTATGAACATAGGCAAGCTAGTAAACCTCTTTTTTGTTTCTGTTTCTTCAACTGTAAAATGAGGGAAATAATTACACTTACCTTGAAGGGTGGTGAAGATCACATGAGATAATATTCATTAAAAAACAGCCCAACACTCTACTGTCTCTATTCCACATTGCCTACGCTAACCCAAGATTTTTACAAACCCTCAATATTTTCCAAAATGACAGAAGTAACAACTTTATAGGTTCATTGCTTCAAAAATATATTTTAATTTTCATCCTATGATGCAGTACTCATATATGATTATTGAAAAGAAGAATTAGGAGCACAAGTTCTGAAGAGTTAAAGGATGTTATTTGGAAGAGGATACCTGTCTTCTCAGTACGCCTTTCACAGAACTTCTTTCAAGCAGGTTTAAAAATTATAACGTTCACATCTGATTTTTCCCCATTAGTAGCAGAATTAAATATAATTTTACAGCAGAAGGATTCATCATTTATATGGATATATCACTGCCCTGCTCTCTGCAATCTTCCATGCACTTTGTGGTGATCATTCCAATTACATGGAATAACACCTGCTATATGAAGCTAAACTCTTGAGAACTCTGAAATTGGACGTTTGTAATGGTAATGTAAATTCGAATTTCTTTCCTAACCATTAATAGGCCCATGTGACCTGATTGTGTCACAGGAAGCCTAAGTCACATGTAATGGGAAGAGCTTGCAGAAAGAGAGGAACAGAAAAGGGTGGAGCAGGAAATGAGCAGTTAGAACTGAGGGAGAGAGCAGACACAGGGGAGCTAGCTGTGCTGTGAGTGTTTGTGGGAAGGCCCCAGCGGGGGCAGGAGGTTATGGGATGGCAAGGCTCCATGCTTTGATATTATGTTTTAAGTTCCTTGTTGTTATGATAAAGTGGATTTACCAGTTTGGGATTTGGTTGTTGCTTGGATGGGTTGTACTTTATGGTTATGGGATTTGGTCTTCTGTTTTACTTCTTCTTCCTTCTACATGGAGAGTCTCTCACATTTTGCAATACAGAACTACATAGACATATTCACAAATGTCATCGATGTTGTGTTTATTGCCTTGCTGATACAATGATTTTGGGTGAAGGAGTGTATAAGAACAAAACTTTTAGAAGGCCTTAGTGCTGTCATTTCTAGGTTCATATACCACCATTGTCGTTTCCTGTCAACGAGAAAGTCATCACCTCCTTTTATAGACCAGGAGGTTACTCCCAACCCTTAAACAGTTTAGGACAATGGAAATGAAGCTGCAGGCATTGTAGATGGGAAGAAATGTTATTGATTTCTTCAGAAGCATTTGCCAGTGCACAGATTGGTCTGTGTACATCAAGGCTGTCCAAATTGCAGCCCACAGGTGGCATGCAGCCCACAGTTCGATTTATGGGGCCGCCTACAAGCATAGAAACTTACATAAATGATTTAGTAAAGGAAGCCCAACTACCACACAGCTCTCACTAAAATGGCAAATCATAATCTATTGTCTATTGTTTCAATAAAAACCTAAGGTTGGAAAGCCCCGGTGGAGATCAACATTCATAAATCTGGAGCAAGAAGCAATCCAGGATACGATCTAGTCCAAACCTTTCATTTTACAAACAGATAAAAAGAAATTGAGTGGTGTGAAATGATTTATTTAAGGTAATACCTTAACTGAGAGTGGCAGAGTAAAGATTTGAACTCAAGACCTCCCTACAAATGTAGCAATTGGTCTTCATAGGACTCTAGGTCCGCTACCACTTCAGTGCATAAATGGATTTATCATCTGTGTATGGGTTTCTTCCAAAAATGTAAATCAAAATTCTTCCATACTTCTTCATCCTATGTAATTCCTGTCCATTTGATTCCTTAAGCCCAACATTGCAAAAGCCCAATTCCTAGAAAACTTCTTTGTGATGTTTCTTTTTTTTAATACATTTTGTGGGCTATCACTAAGTACCACCAGTACCTGTAAAAACAAAGTTCTTTTTATTAAATGCATCTAGTTGCCTGCTTTTCTAAACTTCATTTGAAATGTAATTTAGGTTCTTTTAAGTAACAACAGTATTTTTATAAAATATCAGAACCATAACTCTTCTAATAGAAAAAAAAGCTTTTAAATGTGAACTAAACAGCCCACGACTGTCTAACAATGCAGATTTCTCATCTGCTTTAATGGAATTTTCTATTAAAAAATCTTTAAAGCATTTATTTCAACTGAAAGTTAAATATTGCCTTTGGCTTTGTTGTATTTAACATTTTATATATAATGCTGAAGATCTGTAGAATTATTTTCATCTAGACTTTTAAACAATAATCCTAATTAAACAAATTTGGTCATTCCTAGTCTTTATAAAAGATAGATAGAGAGATAGATGAATAGCAACATACCCTGTCAGTAAAACAAAGCAAAACATTACACAGATACACACCCACAGAGAAAGAGAGATACGCACATATACATATACATACATACACTCAGGTATTATCCAATGAAACCCATATTAAACAGAAATCCCTTCTGTTATGTTCCAACAAAAGTTCATATGAAACAACATCTGATGAAATCCACAAGGGAGAAACTATTCTTCCCCTCCTCTCCCCTCAAAGACATTAGTGACACCTTGGGAGATTTCTAATTGTTAGAACTTGATTTGCAACTTTGCTCTTCTGCTCATTTCTCCTAATTCTGCCTTCTGGGGCCAGGAAATACAAGATGAATCCTTCATCTACATGACAGGAAGTCATTTAGTCAAATATTTGAAGACAGCTATTAATGTGCTTTCTCACTACCACCCCACTAAGTAGTCTCTTTTCTAGGCTAAACTGTCTCACTTCTTTTAATTGATTTTTGAATGTGATGTTCTTTTGTCCTTTCACCTTCTCAGTCCCATTCTTCAGGACATGTTTCAACTTGTTTGTGTTTCCCAAAATGCCATTCTCAGATCTGAAGGGAGT
>JAQQSZ010016943.1:0-10911 GCA_028646595.1 Phalanger gymnotis
GGGGCAGGTGAGGGGGAATGAGTGAATCTTTCTCTCATCAGATTTGACCTGAGGAGGGAATAACATACACATTCAATTGTGTATCTTACCCCATAGGAAAGAAGGAGGAAGAGGATAAAAAGGGGGCATGATAGAAGGGAGGGCAGATGGTGAAGGAGGTAAAAAAAAGGAAACATTTTCGAAAAGGGACAGGATGAAGGGAGAAAATTGAATAAAGGGGGATAGGATAGGATAGGAAGGAACAAAATATAATTAGTCTTTCACAACATGAGTATTGTGGAAGGGTTTTGCATAATGATATACGTGTGGCCTATGTTGAATTGCTTGCCTTCTTAGGGAGGGTTGGTGGGGAGGGAAGAGGGGAGAGAATTTGGAACTCAAAGTTTTAAAAGCAGATGTTCAAAACAAGTTTTTGCATGCAACTAGGAAATAAGATATACAGGCAAAGTGGCATAGAAATCTATCTTGCCCTACAAAAAAATAAGGAAAAAGAGGATGGGGGCGGGGAGCGCAGTGATGGAAAGGAGGTCTGATTGGAGAATGCGGCAATCACAATATATGCCATCTTGAAGGGGGGGTAGAAATGGGGAGCAAATTTGTAATTCAAACTCTTGTGGAAATCAATGCTGAAAACTAAAAATATTAAATAGATACATAATGAAAAACTGAAGGGACAGGTGGTCCCTAGGTTTTTCCCTTCCACTCATTCCTTGATTTACTACTTTGCTGCTGAAAGACTTTACCCTATCTGGTAAAACTCCAAAATATGGTTGTTAAGGAAATGAGATTACTCATTGTTAATTACTTGTCTTTTGTATGATAATTTAAAGTATTGGTCCAAGAAACACTAAGCATAATAACTTTATGTGCGATCAAAACCCGGGAACCAAAATTGATGTTGCCAAAGTTATCAGGCATTTTGGAAGCCTGCTAGGCTTTGAGTCTGGACAGGCAGCATGGAGAAGCAATCTCAAAATCAGGAACATCTGGGTTCAACTATCATGAATGAAAAAATGAACATTCAACGAAGTGATAGACTTTCAGGATTTTATTACCAAAAGACTAGAAGTCAATAGGAAATTTGACTCATGATAACAAATGCTATCCACCTCCAGGAGAGAACTGATGGAATTCTGACTATAGACTGAAGCATATTTTTATCACTATCTTTTTTGTATTTTAATTTGTTTTCAACATGGCTAAAACAGAAACATATTTTGCATGACTTCACATCTACAATGGGTATCATATAGTTTCAGGGAGGAGCTGGAGGGAGAGAATTTGAAACTGAATTTTTAAAAATATAAATTGATGCAAAGAAGAAAAGCAACAATATCAAGAAACATAATGTTCCCCTTACTTATCTTTTCAACCATGTTAATAAGATTTATTTCACTTCCAAATTATTTCTGTCATATCATAGTGTTCTATCTGAATTTAGATATCTAAATTCATCTGAAATTAGAGCTTTGGGATGTCAAAATCATCTTCATGTCTTTATACTGCTGATTTATCCTCCGTCCCTCAATGGTTCTCCCTATTATCCTCCACTTCTTGGAATCTTTGTGCTTGACCTATATTAGATTGTATGCAGTTGTGGGGAGAGGAGATGGGAGGGAGAGAGAGAAAATCTAGAACACTTATGGAAGTGAATGCAAAAATCCTAAATTTTCATTAATTAATTGGTTAAAATAAAAACAATAAATACAGGTCCTTAGTGCCTTCTATATCCGTGGCATTATCTTAGGTGGTCTGAGCATATGCCCATAACATTTCAATTGATCTTTGTCTTAATTTGGGGGTCTAGTCAGCAAATAGCATTTCTCAGGTGGTATCATTCTTCCCTTGCTATCATCTTTTCCTTCATATGGGTAGTGAGAATCAGCAACTAATGCTCCTTGAAGAGTGGGTTAAAGTTTAAGCAGTCACTGCAGCAGAAGTTTAGGTCCTATCCTATGTAAGCTTACAGATTGTGCTCCTGCAATGAGGTATAAAAGTCATTGGTATAAGAAAGGTAATGAATGAAAATTCTAAGTATTTCCATTCTCTAGTGTTAATTGGTTAATAATAATAATAATAATTGATAATAATAATAAAATTGCTTTGACAGTAATTTGGTCTTCTGTGGATTATTTTACAATTGCTCAACTTCTGGTAAAAATATTTAGAAAAGTGACTAATCCATGCATTTTCTGGTTATATGAATTAGAACTACCTTCTTGGGATTTTTTTACTTTCTTCAGGAAGTACAGCTGGCAGAGATTATGTGGATCTGGTTTAATTGTATCAAAGAAAGAACATAGCCTAAGGACCAGTGTTTCTGGTCAGAATAAATAAGTTAATGGGAGAAGCAGGAGGTTGGCATTATTCATCATTGTAACAGAAAAATTGTTGAGTATCACAGGATATAGGAAATGAATCAGATGTGAGTCAACATGAAATAAGGAAGTAAAATATACAGAATTTGAAAAATATTTCTCAAAATATAGCTGGGACACACCCTGGAAGTCCCTGAAGCTTTTTTTCCCCATGGGATTCTTGGGGTTAAAACTATTTTCATAATAATATTAAGACCACTTCTATTTCTAATGTTATAAATAGTAATTGACATAACCAGAGGATGCACTGGAGCCATCTTGAGAAGATTGTTAAGTTGTCAGTGTGAGCATTCACAACTTAGAAATTGCCAAGCTACAATTTTTTGTTAATTTCTAGACTTAAGAAAATGATGGAAAAATGTTATTAATAAAGAAGAAACTTAAAATTGCATCAAGTGTACATTTTTGAAGCTAGTTGCTAATATTTACAAGACCACTCCTGGATGTAGCTTACATAATCAAAAGTCCTATGGGTTAATACTCAATTTTTTAAAGAATTTAATGACATCTTGTGACCAAAATTTTGAGAACTGCTCGATTATACAGTCAATCGAAGAAACACACATTTGAGTATTGAGTACTTACTATGCGTCAGGCACCCTGATTAGGTGGAAGAAAGATAGGATTAATTAAGTGCTAGGGAAGAGAGAGAGAATGAGTGCTGGTCTGTAAATTTCCTAATCTCATCCTTTTACTCCTGCTGCAATAAGACCAGTGATCCCCATTTCTTTTCTCCCTTGTCTCTCCTGCTTTCCAACACTGAGTAGTTTTCACTAAAAGGAAACAATGCTATGCCTCTGACCTGACTGGCACATGCTTCCTTTCATACAGCATCCTGGTCACATAAAGACATAAAAAGCCCCAGCTATATCAAGTCAGGCCCCTGAGACTTGTTAGATATCCAAGGACCATATAAATCTTTTTCCCCTTCTTGTTCACACATTTTTTCATATTGAGATTGAGGAGGGAGGCGCAGTGTCCAAAGAAGCTAAGTCTTACCATATTTGCACATCTTTGCTGTGTTAGGGCAAAATAAATCTTTTTTGTTAAATGTTGGATGACTTTTGAATTCCATAAGCTCATATGATGGTTTGCCCACTTCCTTTCTGATTAAACACTTCTACAATGTTATTCTTCAATATAAAGCAACGTGAAAATCAATGTTCAGTAGAATGGGATAATCATAAATGAAAAAAAAAAGTATAAGCATTCAGTGCCTATTTGTAGTAAAAATCAATTACTAATTTCATATTGCAGTATCAATAACCAAATTCTAGGTTGACTTATTTCACATCCCATATATCTTACAGACATTTGTTTTCAAAGACAAGACTACTATTAATTCTCACTATCAGTGTATGACCAAGGAACAAGGAATGATCAGTAACATGTTTGTTCCACACTACATCTAAATGAAGTTTGTACTCTGATTGATGGAAACAATAAATAGATGGAAACTTAGTTTGTGTAAGCTTGAGGATTTTAAATGATCAAGGGAAACAGTATAATATCTCCTTGGGAAATAATGAGTTGGTCTTGGGTGGAAGGAATGATGGAAGATGGAAAAATAAATGAAAAGTGATGTTTTACTCTCACTTCAAGAAAGATTCAGCATGAGGTCCTGATCATATTAGAAACAGACTGCCTTTAAGGTGATTAGTGAAGAAATGAATGGGTAGAATTGGCCCAACTCAACTAGGAATAAGGGCTGTGGTCCTTCTTTCCTTCCTCCCTCACTTAATAGTATTTATATTTTTTTTCTAATTACAAAATAGCTTTCAACATTTTGAAGTTCCATTTTTTTCTCCCTCTCTCTCTCTCTTCTCCCCTCCCAAAGACAGCAAGCAGTCTGATGCAGCCTATACATGTATAATGACATTAAACATATTTCCACATTAGTCGTGTTGTGAAAGAAGAATCAGAACAAAAGAGAAAATCCATAAGAAAGAAAAAAATGAGATAAGAGTATGCTTTGATCTGCATTCAGACTCCATAGTTCTTTTGCTGAATGTGGATAGTATTTTCTCTCATGAGTCTTTTGGGATTGTCTTAGATCATTTTATTGCTGAGAAGAGCTGTTTATCAATGTTGGACATAGCAAAATATCAATGTTACAGTATACAGTGTTGTCTTGGTTCTTCTCACTTCACTCAGCATCAGTTCACCGAAGTCTTTCCAGATTTTTCTAAAATCTGCCTGCTCATCTTTTCTTATAGCACATTCATATACCATATTCATCTATTCCCCAAGTGGTGGGCATCCTCTAAATTTCCAATTCTGTGCCACCACAAAAAGAGTAGCTACAAATATTTTTGTACATGTGGATAATTTTCATTTTTTTTTATCTCCTGGGGATACAAATATGGAAGGGGCATTGCTGGATCAAACAGTATCCACAGTTTCATTGCCATTTGCACAAAGTTCCAAATTGCTTTCCATGGTGGTTACATCACTTCACACCACCACCAACAATGTATTAATATTCCAATTTTCCCACATCTTCTCCAACATTTATCATTTTCCTGTTTCATCATATTAGCCAATTTGATAGGTATGATGTGGTACCTGTTATTTTGAATAGCATTTCTCTAATCAATAGTGATTTAGAATATTTTTTTCGCTTGACTACAGATAGGTTTAATTTCATCATCTTAAAACTGCCTGTTCATATGCTTTGACCATTTATGAGTCGGAGAATGGCTTCTGCTCTTATAAATTTGACTCAGCTCTCTATTTATTTTAGAAGTGAGACCTTTATCAGAGAAACTGACAGTAAAAATTGTTTCTCAGCTTTCTGATTTCCTTCTCTTGTTGATTGCAATGTCTTTCTTTGCACAAAACTTTTAATTTTAATATAATCAATACCCATTTTACATTTCTTCATGCTTTCTATCTATTTTGATCATAATTTTCCCCTTCTCTATAGTTCTGATAAGTAAAATATGTCTTGCTCTCCTAATTCACTTATGGCATCACCCTTTATGTCTAAATAACCCATTTTGATCTTATCTTGGTATATGATATAAGGTGTTGGTCTATGCCTGGTTTCATTCGTACTGCTTTCTAGTTCTTCTGGAATTTTTTTTTCAAATAGTGAGTTCTTATCCCAGAAGTTGGAGTCTTTGAGCTTATAAAAACAGTAAATTAGAGAGGCAGAGGGAAGATGGCTTCTGGAAAGCAGGGACATGCCTAAAGCTCTCCCCCAGGAGCCTCCAAACACCTATAAAACTAGCTCTTAAGAAATTCTAGAACTGCAGAACCCACAAAATAGCAGAGGGAAGCAGGGCTCCAGCCCAGGACAGCCTGGATGGTCACTGGGTAAGGTCTATTGTAGCTGGGAGCAGAGAAGAGCCAAGCATGAGCTGTGCCCAGGCCGACCAGACCAGGAGCTGGGTGAAACGGGCCCCAGGGTCCTGAGTCAGTGACCTGTGGCAGTTACCAAACTTCTCAACCCATAAACACCAAAGACAACAATGAAAGTTAGTGGGAGAAACTCCGAGGCAGAGTGAAAGGAGTTCAAGGCTAGGCCACTGCCCCAGGGGCAGCACAGGTGGCGCAGCTCTGAGGACAGCATTATATCTGCAGTTGCTTCCTGCCCCAGGCCCAGATGGTGGTAGGAATTAAGTGGTGGATCAGAGGAGGAGTGCAGAGCCTGCTCAGATCTGAGTTGCAGTCTGGGGTGGCATTTCTTGGGGGAGGAGGATCACTGGTATGGTAGAGCTTACTGCGTAGAAATAGCTCTGCAAACAACAGCGCAGCCCCTCAAGCTTGGAACAAAGTACTTTCTACTCTACAAGCAGTCATACCCCAATGAAAAACTATCAAGTAGTTGGCTGGGGACATGAACAGGCAGCAAAAATGCTATCAGATTCAGACTCAGACTTTGGAATCTTTCTTTAGTAACAAAGAAGACCAAAACGTACAGCCAGAAGAAGCCAACAAAGTCAAAGAGCCTACATCAGAAGCCTCCAAGAAAAACATGAACTGGTCTCAGGCCATGGAAGAGTTCAAAAAGGATTTGGAAAATTAAGTTAGAGATGTAGAGGAAAAATTGGGAAGAGAAGTGAGAGTGATATGAGAAAACCATGAAAAACAAGTCAATGACTTGCTAAAGGAGACCCAAAGAAATACCAAAGAAAATAACACCTTAAAAAATAGACTAACCCAAATGACAAAAGAGCTCCAAAAAGTCAATGAGGAGAAGAATGCCTTGAAAGGCAGAATTAGCCAAATGGAAAAGGAGGTCCAAAAGACCACTGAAGAAAATACTACCTTAAAAAGTACATTGGAGCAAGTGGAGACAGGTCACTTTATAAGAAATCAAGATATTATAAAACAGAACCAAAGGAAAGAAAAAATGGAAGACAACGTGAAATATTTCATTGGAAAAACCACTGACATAGAAAATAGATCCAGGAGAGATAATTTAAAAATTATAGGACTACCTGAAAGCCATGATCAAAAAGAGCCTAGATATCATCTTCCAAGAAATTTTCAAGGAGATATGCCCTGATATTCTAAAGCCAGAGGGTAAAATAGAAATTTAAAGAATCCACCAAATGCCTCCTGACAATAATCTCCCAAAGAAAACTGCTAGGAATATTGTCGCCAAATTCCAGAGCTCCCAGTTCAAGGAGAAAATACTGCAAGCATCCAGAAAGAAACAATTTGAGTATTGTAGAAACACAATCAGAATAACACAAGTTCTAGCAGCTTCTAACTTAAGGGATCCAAGGACATGGAATATGATATTCCATAGGTCAATGGAGCTAGGATTAAAACCAGGAATCACCTACCCAGAAAAACTGAATATCATGCTCCAAGGCAATCTATGGATTTTCAATAAAATAAAGGACTTTCTAGCTTTCTCAATGAAAAAGACCAGAGCTGAATAGAAAATTTGACTTTCAAACACAAGAATCAAGAGAAGCATGAAAAGGTAAAAAAGAAAGAGAAATCATAAGGGACTTACTAAAGTTGAATTGTTGTGTTTACATTCCTACTTGGAAAGATGACTTCTATAGTTCATGAGACCTCAGTATTAGGGTATCTAAAGGGATATGTGTATGTATATATATATATATAGTGCATATAGACAGAGGGCACAGGGTGAGTTGAATATGAAGGGATGACATCTAAAAAATGAAATAAAATTAAAGGGATGAGAAAGGAATATATTGAGAGAGGGAGAAAGGGAGAGATAGAATGGGGTAAATTATCTCACATAAAAGTAGCATGAAAATACAGTCCTATTGGGAGCGAAGAGGGGGCAGGTGAGGGGGAATGAGTGAATCTTGTTCTCATTGGATTTGATGTGAGGAGGGAAAAACATACACACTCAATTGGGTATCTTACCCCACAGGAAAGAAGGAGTAAGAAGTTTAAAAAGGGGGGGGGGTATGACAAAAGGGAGGGCCGATGGAGGAGGAGTTAACCAAAAGTAAATACTTTTGCAAAGGGACAGAGACAAGGGAGAAAACTGAATAAAGGGGAATAGGATGGGAAGGAGCAAAAAATAGTCTTTCACAACATGAGTGTAGAAATGGGATGTAGGGTAGAAGTGGGGAGAAAATTTGTAATTCAAACTCTTGTGGAAATCAATGCTGAAAACTAAAAATATTAAATCAACAAATAAATAAATAAATGGAAACAGTAAATTACTATACCCATTGACTACTGTGTTGTGTGTAAATAACCTATTCCAATGATCTACCACTCTATGTCTTAGCCAGCACCAAATAGTTTTGATGAGTGCTGCTTTATAATGCAAGTTTTATATCTGGTATAACTAGGCCACTTTCCCTTAATTCCCTTGCTATTCTGCTTCTTTTGTTCTTCCAGATAAATTTCGTATTATTTTTTTTCTGTGTCTACAAAATATCTTTTGGCAATTTGATTGTTATAGAACTGAATAAGTGAATTAATTTACATAAAATTGTCACTTTTATTATATTAGCTCTGCCAACCCTTGAGCAACTGATATTTGTTTTAAATTATTTAGATCTGACTATTTGTGTGAAGGTTGTTTTGTAATTATACTCATATAGCTACTGGGTTTGTCTTGGCAGGTAGATTGGGAAATGTTTTATATTGTCAACAATTATTTTAAATAGAATTTCTTTTTCTATCTCTTGCTGCTGGGTTTTGTTGGTAACACATATGGATATGCTTATGATTTATGTGTTGTTTATTTTATATCCTGCAACTTTGCTAAAGTTGTTAATTATTTCAAGTATTATTTTTAGTTGATTCTCTAGGATTCTCTGAGTATACCATCATATCCTCTGCAAAGAATGATAGTTTGTTTCTTCATTACCTTATTCCATTTTGTTATTTTTTTTTCTTCTCTTATTGCTGGTGGTAACATATGTAGGACAGTATTGAATGACGGTGGTGATAATGGACATTCTTGTTTTATCCCCGATTTTATTGGCAAAACTTCTAGCTTATCACCATTACATATAATGCTCGTTGCTGAATTTTGATAGATGCTAAATAAAACTCCATTTAGCTCTGTGCTCTATAATTTTTTTAATAAGAATGGGTATTGTGTTTGTCAAAAGTTTTTTTTCTCCTTCTATTGAAATAATTATATGACTTCTCTTAGTTTTGTTATTGATCTGGGCAATGACATGAATAGTTTTCCTAATATTGAACCAGCCCTGCATTCCTGGTATAAATCCCACTTCAAAATAAATTGCTATAATCTCTTTGCTAAATTTTTTTTAAATTTTTATATCAATATTCATTAGGGAAATTGGTGTATTTTTTTATGTTTTAGCTCTTCCTGGTTTAGGTATCAGCATCATATTTGTATCATAAAAAGAAATTGATAGGTTTCTTTCTTTTCCAAATGGTTTAAATAATATTGGAATTAATTATTCTTTAACTGTTTGGTAGAATTCTCTTGCAAATCCATCTGGCCTTGGAGGTTTTTTTTTTTTTCAGGATGGATTTCATTGATGGCTTGTTCAATTTATTTTTTTTTATGAAATGGGGTTAAGTATTTTATTTCCTCCTCCATGAATCAGGACAGTTCATATTTTTATAAATATTCATCTGTTTCACTTAGATTGTCATATTTGTTGGCATGCAGTTGGGCAAAATCACTCCTAATTATTCTTTTAATTTACTCTTCATTGCTGCTTAATTTATCCTCACTTTTGATACTGGCAAAATGGTTTTCTTCTATTTTAAAAACAAATTAACCAAAGGTTTATATATTTTATTGATTATTTTTTTCATAAAACCAGCCCTTAGTTTTATTTAATAGTTCCATTATTACTTTCAATTTTATTAACCTCTCCTTTGATTTTCAGAATTTCTAATTTGGTATTTAATTGGAGATTTTTAATTCCTTTTTTTTCTAGCTTTTTTAGTTTACTGCCCAATTCATTGATCTCCTCTTTATTTTATTCACGTAAGCATTTAGAGATATAAAATGTCCCCTAAGAACCACTTTCACTGCACCCCATGAGATTTGGTATGTTGTCTCATTATTGTCATTCTCTTTGATAAAATTATTGATCCTATGATTTGTTGTTTGACCCACACATCCTTTACAATTAGATCATTTATTTTAGTTTCCAATTAATTTATAGTCGATCTTTCCATAGCCCTTTACTACATGTAATTTTTGTTGAATCATGATAGGATCATAAAGGATGAATTTTATATTTCTGCCTTTCTATATTGGCTTATGGGATTTTATGCCCCAGTACATGGTCAATTGTTTTGTAGGTGGATATACTACTGAGAAAACGGTATATTCCTTTCTACCTCTATTCAGTTTTTTTTTTCCTCCTCGGAGGTCTATAATATCTCACTTTTCTAAAATTCTATTCACTTGTTTAACTTCTTTCTTGTCTATGGTGAGATTTATCTCATTTTTTTGATAAGGAGGTTGAGTTCCCCTACAAGTTCCCCTAGTTTTGCTGTCTACGTTCCTGTAACTCTTTTAACTTCTCCTCTAAGAATTTGGATGCTATACCACTTCGTGTATATATTGTTAGTATTGATATTACCTCATTCTTTATGGTATTTTTTGCAAGATGTAATTTCCTTCCTTATTCCTTTTAGTTACAATTCTGCTTTGCTTTGTCTGAGATCAACTTTGCTGTTCCTGTTTTTTTTTTTTTTTACTTCAGCTGAAGCAAAATATATTCTGCTCCAGCCCTTTATCTTTACTCTGTGTTTATCTCTCTACTTTATATTTGCTTCTTATAAACTTATAAACAGTTTATTCTGTTTTTTCTGTATTCTGTTTTTTAATCCACTTTGCCGTCCCCTTCCTTTTTATTTTACATTCACAGTTATGATTATTAGCTGTCTTTCCCTCCATCCTTTTTTTCCCCCCATGTAGTAGGAAGGCCGAATTTATAATCTCAAATATAATCATGTATATGTTTGAATGGTTTAAAATCACAAGGTATGAGAGATTCTCTAAGTAGAAAACAAGAAAAAATTTATTTAGCCCCCACCTCAGCTGATCCGTGAACCAGCCTCCCCATTCCGACATCTTGACAAAAAGACT
>JAQQSZ010016944.1:0-10911 GCA_028646595.1 Phalanger gymnotis
TCCCACCCCCGTCCATCCTAGCGGGAGCGCGCGCGCACACACATGCACACACACATACACACAAACACACACACACACACACACACATAGGCGCACACTCACAATCAATCGATCGATGGATCGATCAACAAAGATGTCTCTGGGGGCATTCCTGGGAGACAGCAAGCAGGCACTCACAGCTGGAGAAGGACCCCCCTTCCAGGGCGGGGGATGGGGGATGGAGGGGGTGGGGTGTCACGCAGTCGCTGCCACAGCCGCGGAATTAAGAACTACGAGGCTAGGATGCAGGAGGGGGTGAAGGCATGGCAAACAACGCCAGCACTTTGGAATCTAGTTACTGTACCTTGTTCCTTCCTTCCTTTCTTCAGTCCTTCCGTGACAGCTCGATCGCCCCGCAAGCCAAGGAGAAGCAGCGGCACTTCTGCAGAGCGAGCGGTCCTTAGGTAGGGACTGAGTTCCGAGGATCCCAGAGGCTTCGCACTCGCCCAGCCTACCTGTGTCCGGGGCCGGGGGCTGGAGCCTGGAGTGAGACTCCAAAGTGGAATAGGAGGGGGGGGTCACGCAGCTCAATAACCCCTACGCCCACCCCACAAAGCGCACAGCAGCCTCTGGCTCAGATGCGGCAAGGGTTAAGCCTGGGGCAGCCGGGGGCTTGGGCCCGGGCTGGGGCCAGGGAGCCAGCAGAGGTGTGGGACGGGGGACATGCCGCACTTGCGACCACAAACCTGCCTGGGCTACTGAGCATGCCCAGATCCAGGGCTATAGCCCTATAAGAGAAGCATTGTGTGCATTCCACTCCTCCAGGGTTTGGTGGTGGCCAGGAGGGGCTGTGCAGGGACAGGCAGGGGGAGAGGACCCTGCTCGAAGGCGGGGAGGTGGGGGGGGGGGAGGGAGAGTAAGTCGCCAGCCAAGGGAAGAACCGGCTAAGGAAAGTCGCTTCTAGCTTGACAGTAGTTCATTGTCATGCTCAATATCAGAAAAGCAGGAGCAGTAGGCTCCTGGTTATCCCCGGGTTGAGCCAGGCAATATGTGGATTATCTAGGCCTCTTCCCTGTGCCCATTTCGTTTTGATAGCGAGTCCACTAGGGGGTAGGAAGGGTCAGAGAAAAAGAGTAAAATTCAAACAAGTTAATTTTTTTGCCAGTCACTTGCTATGGCAAAAAAAGGAAAGAAATAAACGGGGAAAAAGGTTTGGTGGGACAGGTGCGTTAAAACCCAGAGTGGTTTGGGGATCTCTGTGGGCATTTCTAGGCTGGCTGCAAAACAATAAACCTTGGCACAAGCCCTTCTTCTATTCTACTCAAGCCCCAGCTGCTGTAGGTGCTTTGCAAACAAAATCAGCTGCCTCTTTTTGTGGGGTATAAGTTAATAGCACCACCACCCCATTCCTTTTTCTTCCCATGCAACAAATATTTATTGAGGCCTACTCTGTGCAGAGCCTCTTGTAAGGCATTATTGTATGTACAGGGGGTGGTAGGGTGGGCAGAGTGCACAGGGATGAATAAAATCGGGCCTTGGTTCTTTTTTGTTGTTGTTGTGGTTGCCCTGTATTTAATCCAGCCTTCTGCCCAATCTACTAGTAGCATTCCTAAGTGCCTCTAAAAGCAGAATGGGGTCTATCCAGTAGCCAACAATGATTTCTGTTTAAACATCAAAAACCCCTAAAGCTGAAACAAGCAAAGGCTTTTGCAACCAGACTTTAGAGGCTGGCTGAAATCTGCTGGCTGAGCATGAACCGGAACCACTGGTTGTTTTAAGGTCCTCTTTCTCCACATGCAACCCTGATGGGCATACACTTTGTGGAAGCCCAGTCCTACCCCTTTCTAAGGAGCTTACACGACATCTTCCCCTGCACAAGGGACTTATCCGTCATTCAGTGCAGCCCTACTGATTTCACCAACTGCATGTATCTCATCTCCGAGTTTGAATTCTTCTACTAGCTTGTGAAGGTAAAGCTACAATCTTTACAAACAGTTAAGTGTTACACCTTGCCAAAAAAACAAAAAGAGGCTTCCCTGAAGCACCCCTCCCATTCTCCTGCCCTATTAAAAACAACCTAGGGAAGAAATTGAGTGGGCAGCAGTGGTAACATTTGCTGTATGGAATGTGCAATCCATTCTGAAAGAGCCCTGCTTAAAGGAAACACCAAGGGTTTTTTCCCTAACACTATGAGTATTTGTGCAGCTCATCTCTATGAGGTGAGATTCTTCTCCGCCATAGGTAACAGCTGCACCGTGGAAAAATTCCCTCTACTGTGCTCCACTCGAACAAAACATTCTCTGCTAATTAGGAACTTGAAATTTGCATTATATTGCATAATGCAATTGGGAAGTAACAACAGATACCAAAACAATGTGGCATTTCTTCTAACGCGCTATATACATCTCTAGCTATATATAGCTAGAGATGTATTCATTATCAGGATCCTGGAATTGTTTGTACTTTACCATAAATGTTAAGAGGCTTCAACAGACTATAGGGAAGACCCAGACCTGCAAATAAAAAGCACGGTATGGGGACTGAAGGTATCTGCCAAGACCAGTTTTGGGCAGCAACTACCAGACAATTTAAGGGCCTATCTCTCTTCAGCTTTGGAAATAGCTAATCGAAGCAATCATGGGCCCTTCTCTTTCTTGTGGATAGGTAGAGACCTGAAAAGAACTGTGTGAGGCAATGCCAGTTAAGCTACATAGCATCGTAGTCCTAAGAGGTATTATTTGAGAGATATTTTTTGATTCATAAGCAGCCCATTCAGATGAACTGTTGGAAATGGAATCCTGTGATGCTTCAAGAGAAGATGAACTCTCACCAAATGAAATCAAAACAGCTCTCCCAGCTCTTATAGGATACACATACCTTGATCTCAGATGATGGGAACCACCCATTCTTTGACACCCCCCACCCTGTCTCCTTTTCTGCCTCTTGGAATTGTGAACATGTGGCTATTTCCTGCCAGCAAAGAGGAGGGGGCATCCCAGATTCAAGCAAGCCCAAGTTTGACAAAACTGCCACCCACTATCCATGCCTTTCCAAGAAGGCTGAAGGTAGCATACCCACCCACCTCCTCCAGTCCCTCATAGTATGGGGGTTACCTGAGATTGCACTGACATTTTTCCTCTGGGTCATGGGTAGGGAAAGTCAGATCAATCATAGAGATCTTTCCTTTTCCCTTCTCTACTAGAGGTGGGACCCATAGTGGCATCTAGCCATAACTTTTAACTTGTTCCCTCAGTGGGTGTGCACCCCTCACCTCCTCCACTTGCAATCATTAGCTCTAGTCCCACTGAGTACACTGGTCCCTTCCTGATTCTCCTTCCCCTACAACAAGGCATCACTATTCTTTCCCTGTCCTGAAATTCTGTTATGTGAATTTTGTTTTTACTTACCTGAGCATGTGTTATGACCTTACTGAACACTCTCAGTAGAATGTAAGCTCCTTGAGGGTAGAGAATGTTGGACTTTTTTGGTTTTGTCTCTGCATGCACAGTGCTTGGCACATAGAAGGCACTTACTAAATGCTTATTGAATTGAATCTGAGGTGTTGGAACTGAGGCTGAATGATCTCTTGCTAGGATGTTAAAGAGCAGATTCTTGTTCTGGCAAGAGTTGGGCTACATGACCTCTGAGGTCCCTCCTAGCTCTGACATTCTGGGATGCCTTGAATAGCCTCAATTTGGAGGATGGGGAGCTTGGTTCCCATAGGTAGCCTCCCTGTACATACCCAGCCAGCAGCCAAGGCCCTCTGTTGGCTCAGGAACCCCAAACTTTAATCTCTTAGGACTTTGTGTGGAACACTTAAACAAAGAGTCCAAGATTTAAATAAAACCACAACAAATAATATCCCGAACTGGTTTTAGAGTAAGGTAAAAGAAAACCAAGTTGTCACCGTCATGAAGGAGTTGTTTTGAAACTAATCTAGTTCTTGTCTCAAAAACAATGTTTCCTTCCACATGGCCCACTCTACTGTAACTTGGCTTTTTAACTGGAGCTATGGCTCCTTCCTCTAAGACACATAAACTATCACACCAGAAGTAGAAACAATCCCCCAGACAAGCCCCAGTTTAAAGGCAGTTGCCAATGATTAAAACATGAATGATATCAGTGTCAAACACTGCGAAATGAAAATAATTGTAACAGCAACAAAACTTTGCCGTAGCCTCCAGTGGCATTCACTTTCACCTGATTCATTATTTATCTCTGCTCTTTAAAATCATAACAAGGCTAAGATTTGCCATTTACCAGTCAAAGTGAATGCATTTTTTTTCCTTTAAGAGAGAGTATACTTTGTCACTGTTCAGGTTGTTAAACGTTCATTTCTACTGGGGCTGGAAGAGATCATAGATTTAGAGCTGGGAAGGATCTCGGGGTTCATTTAGTCTAAGCTTTTCATCTTATAGGTGAGGAAACTGAGGCGGAGAAAGGAGGAATGACTTGCTAAAATTGAAATTCAAGTCTTAAGAACCTGGGATCATAGATTTAAAGCTAGAATGGACCTTAGAGGCTAGCTAGTCCAACTCTTCCATTTTACAGATGAGGAAATTAAGTGACTTACCTGGAGTCACACAGTTAGAAAAACCGAGCCAAGGCTCGATGACTAGAGCCAACATTCTTTCCATTCTATCATGATGTCACATCTCTTACTCCAGATTGAGTACTGTTTCCATGACACCATCCAACCTAGAGAGCATAATCAACTTCCACCTCATTTTACAAAGGAGGAAACTGAGGAACTGTAGGGTTTGGGACGCATTGGAGAAAAAAATGATTTTTGTTTTTTGAGCAAAGGTAAACATCCAGGGAACCATTTTTCACAGGTATAAAATAGAAATACTCAAAACAAGATTAAAAATATAACCAACATGAACAATTCTGCATACAAAATATTCCTGATGGGGCTACTTTCAATCAGCCAGTCCAAATCTCAGACAGTTATGGGATTTTTCCATGCATATGGCCCATTACAGCCTCTGAGTCTGAACTTACAAAGGTGATTCCACCACTCTTCTTTGTATCTTTTGCCATTGTACAACGGAGGCCCAGAAAAACATGGCAGGCACATTTGCAGCCTTCTGGAAACACAAAATGATAAAGAGCAGTGGAAATTTTTTATGTGTTCTTTGCAGGGCCAAATGAATTGGAAGAAATACGAAATATATACCTATTTGGTTTCATCTCATTTCAAACTAACCTGACATTCCATTTTTTCCCAGGATACCTTTCTAAAAGTCATGGCTAGTAAGTAACCTGTCACCTTTTCCAGAAACCAATGCATCAATTGTGAATACATAAAAAGTCTCCTTCTCTAGGCAGTTAGATTAAAAAAGAAACTAGATCCCATTCACTGATTATTTGAGGGTGGGTGGGTAATTGAAGAGTATGGCATTCTTTGAGGGTCCTTGTTATTTTGTTGCCTATGAGTACTTGTCTGGTAAAGCCTGCTTGTACTGCAGATACTTTCTAGAATGTCATTTCACTAAATCATAGCTACCAATGTGACATTGTCAGGGCTGTGGTTTGCTTTTTCTTTCCATGTACTCTGTAACTTGGAGAAATCTCATCCTTTTTTTTTTCCTGCTTCTCAACTAAAAGGGGATTTTACTGATATCACAGCCCCATTAAACCCAGGAACAAGGCCTTGTTACTACAGACTACTCAGGAGCACTTCATCAGTCAGGGGAGCCAAACCAAAACTGGGTCCCGAGGCTGGTCTTTATTTGACCTTCTTCTTGGGGTGCAGATTGTTGGTGTGGCCACATTTCTTCTTACCGCAGTTTACAGCATGGGGGTGCAGGTGGGCATAACACTTGCGGCAGATCATCGTGTCACAGTTGTACTTCTGGGCCAGCTGATGAAGGGAAGGCTCAATGATGCCCCCTCGAAGACGCAGCACCAAGTGCAGAGTGGGATTCTTTCTGGATGTTGTAGTCAGAGAGACTTCGGCCATCTTCTAGCTGTTTTCCAGCAAAAATCAGACGTTGTTGATCTGGTGGGATACCTTCCTTGTCCTGGATTTTGGCTTTGACATTCTCAATAGTGTCAGTGGGTTCGACCTCAAGTGTGATGGTCTTGCCTGTCAGGGTCTTCACGAAGATCTGCATCTCTGCAACGCTATGCCCGCCGCTTGTCCACCTCGCCGAAGAGAAAGAGCGAAATCTCATCTTCTTGCTCGCTGTCAGAGATTACTGCCCTGAAACAAACTCAACTGCCCTCAGACAACTCAAAGATAATAAAGATTGGGAAATAAAAAATAAGACGTTAATAGCCAAACAATCCACTGTGAGAATTACTCCCAAGGGCAATACAAGCCCTATAACACCAAGAGAAGCTCAGTCAGAGACAGAGAATGTTCTTCCGTTTTTACCGTCTATCTGGGGAACCAGCATGTTGTCTCTGGCTGACAAAACCATTTCTTCTAAAAAACTACTGAGGGTCTTTCTCTTCAACCCTTTGCTAAACCCTTTGGATTTTTCATTTTCTTTTTCTTTCTTATGAACAAATAGATACTTCAACCTTTTTTTTTCTTTTTTATACACTCAGAATTTCAGAACTGAAAGGAAACATTGGGATTTATTTCTAAATGTCCTTTTGGAGCAATTAAAAACTTTTATCAAGATTACATGGGATTAGGAAGCTAAAAAAGGCATAAGAGAAGGATATTTTCAGATATGATATAACTTCATAGAAACTCCCTTTATCGATACAAATCAAATCAGTAACTACTCTGTAACTTATCGTCTTAAAGAGTCTCTTGGGGCACTGAGAGATTAAATAGCTTTGCCCAGGGTTCCATAGCTGATATGTGTCAGAGGCAGGGAATTGAACCCATTTCTTCCTAAATCAGAGACTGGCTCCTCATCCACTATACCGGGGCGGAGGGGGGGGGGTGAAGTGAGGGGAACCCACGGCCTTGAAGCCACATGTGATCTTCTAGGTCCTTGGGTGCAGCCTTTTGACTGTGTCTAAGTTTTACAGAACAAATCCTTTTATTAGGGGGATTGGTTCTGTGAAGTTCGGATTTAGTCAAAGGGCCACACTTGAGGACCTAGAGGTCCATATGTGGCCTTAAGGCCGCAGGTTCCCCACCCCTGCACTATACCATATTGTTTCTCAAAAATGTAGTAATACTCAGAATTACAAGATGTTAAAAGTTACCCACATCTCTATATTTGTAAAGTTGACTAAAAACATGGATAATAAAAGATTCCATGAAGAATCAAAAATCCTATATTTATTTTTAATTTTTCTAAAAAAAGCATTTGGGTTGGAGAAGATGCTACCAGAAGGGCTCATCTCTCATGATGTCTCCTGTGCATATGTTAAAATAATACAATATTCCTTCAAAGATTCAACGTAACGTATTCCCTGATGATTAGTGTCAAACAAAGCACAAGGTAGAGAAACCTGTGCTTATGAAAGGTGATTGCTGCCAGCTCCAGGAACATCCAGCATAGTGTCCCAAAGGAAGAAGACTTCTCTACAGATGGTGTGGTTCTTTAAATGTCCCTGTTTGGGATTGTATCAAGTCCTGGAACAATGCAGAACCTACTAAATGATGTTCATGATTACTCAAACCCATTTGGGCTAACTATCCACACAGAAAAAACCAAGTGGATGAAGAATGCTTATTTTTCAGCCTATGATATAGAGTTGGCTGAACTGTCCATAAAGCTGGTGAATTAATATATATAGCTTGGAAAGACACCGAGGATATGTAATGAACTAGGCTCGGAAACGAAAAGGAGGAGAGCTAACCGAATTGACTTTTGAAAACTATACAGTTATTTTCATGACTCCAAGTTTCCCTTAGAAACAAAGGCCCATCTTTTTAACACCAATATTCTTCAGGCTATCCTATATACCTGAGAAGCATGAGACACCTCTGATTCCGGGGGATTAAATGTGCTGGTCGCCCAAAGCTCAATGAAGAGATTCATAGGGAGGCTAAATAGGCTGAACCATATTAATTACACTGTGCTCAGTGCCTTGAATACTCCTGATACTTGATAAATATTTGACCAATTTCACTGTTGGCATTGATAGGACTTACCAGAGCTTATACTTTGTTGACATGGGCTTCAAGTATCCCAATTATACACAGAAGAGGTCTATACACACAAAAGTTTTAGGGTTTTGAACATTTAATTGTCAAGGTATCTAAAAAAGGGGAAGATAACAAAAACGGAGGACAGACTCTTGGATGGGATTGCATTTTTGTTTAATAAGATTATCAGGAGAATATCAATAAATACTGATCCATGTGGCTTGGATCAAATGAGCTCACATATGTAAAGCATGTCGAAAACTTTAAAGCAGTATATAAATGCTAAATCATATCCTACAGTAGGCCGCATCTTTAAAGTCACACAATTGACTGGAAGGTGTAGAGTACAAAATATTGGTTATTTGTTGACTATTAAAAAACATTCAATAGAACAAAATAACACCTTAAAAGGCTTCCACCAACAAGGTGTCTCCTGTGCAAATGTCAAAATAATATATGATTCCTCAAAAGATAAAACAACGGAGGTAACTCAGTTCCGTGGCTCTCTAGTTATTAGCATCAAGCGAGACATAAAGTAGGAGACATGTGCTCAGGAAAGATGTTTGTCCCTGTAATAGAGTAGGTCTAGAATAGATTCCAAATTGCAGTGTAATTTCCTCTTCATTAGGAGGTATGTTTGGTGCTCTTGTATTTGGATTACATTCTGTTATATCCACAAATACTCAAAAGGGTTTGGATTAACTATCCACACAGGAAAAAACCAAGTGAATGAAGTCTGCCTATTGTCCAGACCACAATGAACAGTTAGCTGGACAGTCCTTAGTACGTAAGGACATGTATCTTGGACAAACACTGCCAATGGGGTCATGCATTGGGCCTAGAATTGATGAGAAGGAGAAGAGCAGGATGGACTCACTTTTGGGGAACTATACAGTTCTTTTAAAAATTTTTCTTGTTTATTATGAACTCATCAAACATGGATATTTTGATATACAGGGAACAGAAAAGAGGATTGCATATGACACTGTGAACCTCAGTTATGAACAGTTTTTTTTTTTTACGGCATCCTGAATTTAACATTGTAGTAACAACATCGGCCTACTTGTCTGTTCTCCAAGGTTTTCCCCGAAACAAAGACCCATCATTTTGACATCAATATTTTGTCCAGTGATGTTGTATAAATATAAACCATGAAATATCATAATCTCCAAATAACCTGAATTGAATATCACCGAAAAGGAAGTGCAGAAGCATATGGGGAACATATGCTGGTTGGGTCACATTATAAAAGAAGAATTATACAGGAGAAGTGATGTAAAAGATTTAATCATAGAAATATTTGAAAGGAAAGACATGATGGGCCAATCATATTGCGAAAGCGATGGGTACTCTATGGTCAGCTATATATTCCATTCATATCCATGCAAAGTTAAAAGAATGAAAGGAAGGCACTCAGCAATGTTGTGAATTAATAGGAGGACATGGAGAAGGGTTACAGAGAATAGGCAGGCATGGATGAGTTGCTATCTGCATGATAGGAGGGAATATCTAAATGAAAGATGTCACAGATCCATTGGAATATTATTGTACAATATTTAAAATATTAAATGTATTCAATTCAACAAACATTTATTAAACATATACTATATGTAAAACACTGTTTTAGATGTTGGGAACACAAAGACAAAAGTTGAAACAGTCCCTGCATTCAAAGATCTTGTGTTCTACTGTGAGAAACACAATATATACACATAAATGTCTGATATAAGCTAGGGAGTGATGGGGGCAAAGTAAAGATCTGGGTGAAATGCTTTAGGAAAATTTGAGGAAGGAGAGGAAAGGGAGGAAGACCTCCAGCTAGAGAATATGAAGAAGGACCTAAAAGGCTTCATAGAAGCAACTAAACTAAACCTTGAAGAGAAGTATTCTGAAAAGTGGAGGGAATATATATATTAGTTATGGGGGAATCTCTGTCTCTGTCTGTCTCTCTGTCTCTCTGTCTCTGTCTCTCTGTCTCTGTCTCTCTGTCTCTGTCTCTCTCTCTCTCTCTCTCTCTCTCTCTCTCTCCCCTCCTCTTCCTTCTCTTCCTCTTCTTCTCCCCCCTCAATTTATATCTATGTATCTTTTCAAATAGTTATCTAAACTGGTACCTATCTAGATATAAATATATCTCCCTCTAGAGAAATTATCTATCGTTTATCTATCTATATGAATTTCTGCTGGGCCCAGTGGGGCTGGAGCACTATCCCCACTCTTTTCTCCACCAAGGGCCACTTCTGCACCAAATCCATGCCAGGTTCAGTCCTGGCAGAGCCTGTCTTCTTAGGTTAGCCTGACTTATTAGGGTTAGACTCCTTTTCTTGCTTGCTTTAGTTCATTATACCCCCTCTCCTGCCCCATCCAGGTGCCCCAGGGAAGAATCACAGCTTAGCTTTTGGCTTATACCCAGGGTCTCATCAAAAGGAGAAGTAAAAGTACTCAGTATACAATATAAATCTCAGATATGGGACAGATATTTATTTCCTACACTCAAAGGAAATACTAAAAGAGCGGTTAGCAGGGCAGTGCACAAAGCACTGGGCCTGGTGCCAGGAAGACCCAAGTTCAAATTTGACCTCAGAAGCTTTCTGTGTGACCCAGGGCAAGTCACTTAATATCTATTTGCCTCATTTCCTTCATCTGTAAAATGGGGATAATGATACCACCTACCTCCCAGAGTTATTGTGAGGATCAAATATATATGTGTATATATACATATACACACACACATATAAATGTTAGCTATTAGCCAAAAAAAAACCAAAAAAACCTCACAGTCTTTATTTTTTTTCTTTTTTTTTATTAACATCTTTAGTTTTCAGCATTAATTTTCACATGCGTTTGAATTACAGATTTTTCTCCCCATTTCC
>JAQQSZ010016945.1:0-10911 GCA_028646595.1 Phalanger gymnotis
TTCCTTCCTTCCTTCCTTCCTTCCTTCCTTCCTTCCTTCCTTCTCCCCCCCCCTTTAAAAATTGCTTTCCATATTATAAAAATTAACCTTGGGATCTTCTTTAATCACTATCATAACTGGGTATCATAATGAAATTCTATCATTTCCTCTGCTAAAAACCTATTCCTCAAGCTGTGTCTACACAGTTGATTAAGAGACCATTTCAATAGTAATGGGTATGAGGGCCTGAAGTAGGGTGGTGGTTATATGAATAGAAAGTAGAATGTGCTAGAGATGTCATGAAGATGTGAACAACAAGATTTGGCAAATAATCGGGTATATGCGGTGAGAGAGAAATCAAGGATAACAGAGATAGGCCAATTTTATCTTTGCATCCCTAGCACCTACTACCATGCTAGCCATATAGTGTGTGCTTAATAAATGCTCATTGATTAATTCTAAAAGGGGAGCAAGAGCCAAGGAAGGAAGCTGGATCTGGGAAGTCACAGAGAGTATGAGTAGAACCATAGGTCAGTTTATCGTCATACCTGCTCTTTTCCAGTAGCCTTGACTGAATCACTGTTTCTATAACAGAATGTGAAAGGGGCAAGAAAAAAAGTGAAAGGAAGATACATGCCAGCTGCATGAACTGCAAGGTGCCAGGGTAGGCTCTCGTTTCTTCAGCTAAGTTCCATTACTTCTATTTATTAGCAATATGGCTTTGAGCAAATCACTTCACCTTTCTGAGATTCTTTCTGAGCCTCATTTGTAAAATAGGGATGATAATCCATGTATTATCTCTCACATAGGATTGTTACTATCTGATTCTTCCATGGGTCTGTGAGCTCATCAGTGTGGTTACCCCCTCCAGTGAAATAGATCACAACCTCTGCATACCTTTTTATCTTGTGCTATCCTTGTTCATGTGCTTCCAATAAATCCTACACAATAGGTCTGACAGGTTGGGAGCTTTCTTCTATATATTTAAATATTTTGCAGGTGTTAATGGGCACATGAGCCCTCACTAGCTCTTGCTAGACAACTGGCCCATCTTACAGAAGAAATGTCTGATGTTATCTTTGATACTGTTTATATATTTTCCTCCTCAATGTGAAGTCCACCATGTTCCTGGTGAGGATCAATGGGTATAATATGAATAATGTTCTTTGTGCCATAGTAAGTACTATGTAAATATTGTAAGCTATTTCTATTATCACATTCCCTTAAGTTGTACCAATACTGAAAATATTGAGGAATTTTAGTATTTCATAGACAAAGACAGAGTGTTAGGTATTGTGCAGAACGTAAAAAAAAAAAAAAAGATGCTGTATTGGTAATTAAGGTGGGACTTTTTTTTTTAATGTTTTCTCTTTTAGAAATGCTAACATAATCAAATGCCTTTGATTAAGCCTTACTAGGTACAAAGCCCCAGGCCCACACCCTTTTGCTAACTAGATACTAAACCCCAGACTTACACCCTTTTTCTGACTAGATGTGAATCCTTCAGGCCCTGACATGGGTATATAAGATCCAGGTTTGGCCTTTGACTTTGGGGGCTCTCAGTCACTGGAAGAGTGGCATGGGACTCTGGACAGCCATTTTAAGAGCCCCTGGCTTGTCGACTCAGATGTTGATACTTTCCTGGTAACTATGAATTGTGATTTGGTCTGTTTATATTGTGTATGTTTTTAATTTGTTTGTATTTGTTTTGAAGTTCAGATTGCTGGTTTCCCCCCCCCCCCGAACTAAGCGAATGATATCTGTATGTTGGATTAAAGTAAGGTTGTTAACCCCTTTAACGTTGCTTTCCTTAGTAAAGCAGATCAATATAGCCTGTGTTAGTGGCCTTCTGTGTGCTGGTTGTTGTTGGTTTTACACAGCCACAGTAGCTGCTAGCAAGGTTGTTGTCACAGATGCTCAATGAGATGGAGATTTTTTTTTTATATTGCAAAGAATTCATTTTAGAAAAAAGGTTGGGGGGGGGGAGTGAACTCTTCTTCTTAGCCTTCTCAGATAATGTTTGTTTAGGGCTTTGATGTATCAATGTGATTCTAGCTCTTCCTGGTTTGGTATAACTCACAAAGTATCATAAATCTGAAGATGGAAGGCACCCTAGAGGTCATCTTTTTCATCCCAACTCCGAGGGTCTCCTCACCTTGGAACATCCATCTACCAAGCCAGCTCTCTTCTCTCATTGGTGAGCTCCTTCCAGGGTCTCCCTTTGGAAAGGAGCTGAGCCTGGTCAGCCTCCATTTCCCTTCCCACATGTGCTTCTGACTTCAATGTCCTCCTACTTTCATCCTCCCCACCTCCATCCCCCTTTCAGCTTCCATTTATATATTATCTTTGCTCATTAGAATGTAAGCTCCACGAGAGCAGGAACTGCCTTTCTTTTCACTTGTCTGTGTTTGTTCTTTCCTGATCTTTGGTGAAGTAGTATTAGAGATGGAATAAATCTGGGAGCTTTCAAAACTTAGAAAAACTAACAGAAGTTCAGTGACAAGACATAGAATAGACCGCATAGCCACTGCAGCTGAACAGAGGGAGACGCAGCTACTTGTGTGACCTGCCCCAGCAGCACATTACCCTGGAGGCCAGGTTACAGAATCTTTAAAGCAAGGAATCGGCTTATCCATCAGTTGTGCTGCATTTGGGAATCAACTTGGTAAGAAGAATGGTTTCCCCAGTTTCCTTTGCTGGACCCTTATCCAGGTCACATCAACTAACCACAGGTGTCCCAAAGGGTTGTATCCTGTGCCCTCTTCTTCACTTGGTGATCTTATAAGCTCCCATGGATTTAATTATCATTTCTATACTGATGATTCTCAAATCTATTGAATAGCCCTAACCTCTCTGCTGACTGTCAGTTTCCCATCTCTAATTGCATTTCAAACATCTCAAACTGGATGTCTATTAGATGTCTTAAACTCCGTATGTCTCAAACTAAACTCATTATCTTTCCCCATTAAGTTCCCGCCCCTGCAACTTTTGTTTATGACTGTTGAGGGTACCACCATCCTCCCAGTCTCTCAGGCTTGTGTCATCCTCAATTCCTCACAACCTCCTACTCCCCAGATTGAATCTGTTGCCAAGGCCTATCAGTTTCATCTTTGTAATATCTTTTGAATATGACCCTGTCTATCCTCTGATGCTGCCATTACTCTGTTGCAAACTCTCATCACCTCATGCTTGGATAATTGCAAGAGCCTGTTGGTGAGTCTACTTGCCATAGGTGTCTCCCAACTCCAGTAAACCATCTATTCAGCCTCCAAAATAATTTTCCTAATGTGCAGGTCCAGCAACGTCAATCCCTTACTAAAAAAAAAATCCAATGGCTCCCTATCACCTCCAGGTTGAAATACAAAATCCTCTGTTTAGCACTGACAGCTCTTCATAACCTAACTCCTACCACCTTTCAAGTCTTCTGCTTGCTGTTCCATGAACAAGACAGTCTATTTCTTGGCTGTGGGCATTTTTCTCTGGCTGTCCCCCAAGTTTGTAATGCTCTCCTTCATCTTTACCTCTTAACTTTCTTGGCTTCCTTCAAGTCTTTACTAATATCCCATCTTCTACAGGCAGCCTTTTCCAACCCCACTGAAATTCTAGTCCCTTCTCTCTTTTATTTCCAATTTGTCCTGTATATGGCTTGTTTGTACCTTTTTGTTTGCTTGTTGTCTTTCCCTTTAGACTGTGAGCTCCTTGAGGGCAAGGACTGGTTTTTCCCTCTCTTTGTATCTAGATCTTAGCACAGTGCTTGCTACATAGTAGGCACTTAACAAATGCTTATTGACAGAAGTTTGAACTCACTCTTTCCATGTACTAATTATGATGGTGGAGGGGATTGGGGGTGGGGTGGGGAGAGAGAGAGAGGACAGAGACAGAGAGAGGCAGAGAGAGATAGACACAGAGACAGAGACATACACACAGAAACAAAGACACAGAGACAGCAATAGAAGGACAGAGGCAGAGAGACAGAGACCCACAGAAACAAAGACGGAGAAACAAAGATAGAGAAATAAAGACAGACAGGTACTTCCTATCAAAAATCATACAGGCTTCTTCTGTCAGCCTCTGCACTTAGTCTGCAGTCATTATCACCAAAACAATTGTGTCTTTCCTGCCACAATTCTAGCACTCAATTTAGTCCCCCTGCTCAGTTGTTATTCTTTTTTCTATGTCCTACTACAAATCAGTTCAGGCTTACATGGGGAGGTCTAAAAACTTTATCCCCATCCACCCAAAATCTTGGAACGCGTATGCTGAGGGAATGACTCTTTAAGACACTAGGTTCTAGCCTCCAGGGATCCACATGGGTAGCCCCTGGAGATTAATTCTGCCTATAGTGCCAAAAGGCACTACATTCCTTAGGAAATATTTCCCCTACTTGTTTTAGATATTATTATTGAAATCAATATTCTTTCCCAAGGAGAAGGCATGATTAAGTCCTGTAAATTTCTCCATGACCTTCACATGGTTAAGGCCAGTTCAAAATTAACCTTTACTCTTCAAGCTCCCCACCCTATCGCCTAGATGGATCTAGGAACTTTTTATGTTTTTCTAAGAGGCTTCTTCTGATAATGAGTAAATAATAATTGCTGATATTTTCTCTTCTTTTTTTTCCCTTTCTTTGCTCCATGTTGACAGTGCTTCCTATTCCTGGAATGCTTTCTCCCTTTTTACCCACTATGTTAACTTTTGAAATGTTTGCATGACTAATGTCCTTCATTGCTTCCTGTTTCTCAACTTGTACTGGAAATGGAAAGTCTTTACTAGTATCAGTTAATTGTCATGCGATCCATGTATTTGTGGGCTTATGACCCACGAAGCTTAGAATTATGTCCTTTGATAACTATGTATCGGTCAACAAGTATTTCTGGAGACGATGTGCAAAGTACTACACCAGGTGTAAAGGGGGAGGGGAGGGGAGACAAAAAAAGAATAAAAGGCATAATTCCTGTTCTGAAAGAGCTTTAAATGTAGTAATAAATAATAGTGCAAGTCATTTCGAATTCATCTTTTTCCTTTAATTCACTGTTTCTACCTTATACAATCCTCTCATATTCACAGATTTTTTTCCTTCTTTAAAAAATACCTTCTTTCCCCCTCTGGTTAAGGTTTAGTCAAAGATCCTGGTGGGGATTATCTTGGCCTTTGGATTCCTTTAGGGTCATATTTAGGACTTGGCTAAAGCACAGATTTGGCTCTGGGCACCCCTCCCTAACAAGCATTCTGCTTGGCAAAGCCTGCCAGGTGCCTGATTGTGCAGAGAAATGGGATGGGATTACTCAGTGTGACAGTCATGAGAGATTTCACAGATCACGAGACTTTGGAGAGACAAGTCAAAAGCAAGCCATGGAAATGTGGTCTGCCATCTTCCCATTTAATGAGAGTCCTATGCCATGGCAGATAGTCCATTAGGGGTGCAAGGTCAGATACTGTCCTTGCTTTCTTGGACCCTCCCTCCACAAGGAGAAATGCATTCAAGATGCGCAACTCTGGCTTCTCATTTTCATTTTTGGAAAATCCAAGCTTTGCTTTGTACCTGGTCAGCCACAGGGAAATTGGAATTCAAAACGACTTGGTAGATAATAAGCCTTTAAGTAATGGCACTTTTACGGTCCACTCTCAAAGGACTACAATGCCAACTTTGTTGTGAGGCAGATGGTAGGGAAAAAGGTGGATGTGAATGTGATCATTTAGCAGGCAAATTAATTTATGTGACAATAACCAGCCTCCAAATTGGGTTTATTGACTCATTACATTTTCTCCCTATGAAATTTTGTAAAATGCCAAACTCTACATTTTAAAGGAGCTGAAGGTTATTTTCTCATTTAAATAAGGAACAGGCTGAGAACTACCAGAAATCTACAGTAAACTATATTACTCCAACTTCAAGTAAGCCAGTAATCACTGTGTTGTTTAAGGGATAATGTATTTGTAATAAAATTAGGGTTCCTTCGGGAACTTTTAACCCATCTTAAAACCCCCCAACAATTATTTAACTTCCAGAACATTTTCTTTTTGAGACACTTGGCTCTTTGCAGGAAATTCTGTGAATCCCAAGGACAAATGTTGAGTGAAGTAGACAAAGAACGAAAAGAAAATATACAAAGGGGTAAAATACTATTTTATCTTTATCAGACTCCTCTGGAGGCAAAGTTGTTTATTTATTATTGGATAAATCCCTCAGCTGACCTTCTAGAATCTAATTAATAAGAAACGAATGAAAAATCAGGACATAAGAAATCAATCAGGAAATTATAAAAGTATACACTCTGGAAACCACTCAGTAAATTATTCAACCAATTTGTCGAGAGTTAGGAATCTCTGCAATAGCAGTCTCCAATCTAACCATGGTACGGTGGAAAGGCATGACCTCTGGAATCAGAGGATCAGAGTTCAAAACCTGTCTTTGATGCTTACTCCTTGTGTGACCTCAAGCAAGACATCCACCATCCTGGGCCTCATTCTTCTCACTTATAAAATGAAGAGATGTCTTCTGAAGTTGGGAAACTAGTTGGTGCAGTCGATAGAGCAGTGGGCCTGGAATTAGGATGACCTGAGTTCAAATCCAAAGTTGCCTAACCCCGTTTGCCTCAGTTTCTTCATCTGTAAAGTGAGCTGGAGAAGAAAATGGCAAACCACTCCAGCATCTTTGCCAAGGACCTCCAAACTGGGTGGGGAAGAATTGGACGTGACCGAAACGACTTAACAACAACTTCTGACGTTCCTTCCAACACTAGATCTGTGATCCTATGGACCTTTCATTTTTAGGTATCCTTGTGCTTGCTGTAGTGTCTTGTATCACAGGGATAGGAGTAGAACCTGTGATTTCATTGCTATAGGGAACTCCTTGGTGAGGAAATTTCTTCCACCAATCCAGGCTGGCACCTTCCCCACAACTTATAGTTTTGGAGCGTTGCCAAGAACACCAAGAGGTTAATTGACTTGCCCAGGGTCACGCAGCCTGTATGTGTCATAGGCAGGGCTTGAGCTTCAAGTCTTAATGGCTTTGAGGCCAGCTCTGTATCCACCATTCCATGATATTTCCCATATGGCTGAAAATGGACTTAGTCCAAACTATTGTACTTGGACAGGTCCACATGTTAGGATCAAGGGAATTCATAACCTTCTCTGGTGATCTGTTCCAATAATTACTATCCTTAATAGATTGTCACAGTGTTACTAATCTACCAATTAATCCTATGTAACACTGTCAAAGTAATTTTGTAAAGTACAGGTTTTTTTTTTAAAATTCATGGCACCCCCCCCACCTGACTCAGTAGCCATTGATGACTCCCCATTATCTGTCAAATGAAGTTCAAACACCTTAGTTTGTCTTTGAATGCAGGATTTGAAATCAGAGAACCTGGGTTTGAAACCTGACTCTGATACTACCTGTGACTCAACTGGTGTCACTTCATTTCTCTGTGCCTCTGTTTCTTCATTTGTAAAACAAGGGAATTGACTAGATAACTCCTCAGGTCTCCTCCTGCTCTAAATCTATGCTCCTATCCTGCCAACCTCATCTTCCACTATTCTTCATAAACCCAATTACCAGATCAGATTAGATTACTTATCATTTCCTGATAAGCTCCCATTTTCTCCAGACTCCACGTCTTTGCTCTGACCATTCTTTGTGCCTGAAATGACCTTCTGTTCCTCTCCCCCCCCCCCCCCCGCATTTGTATGTCAAAATTCTACTCATCTGTCAAAGGCACAAATATTACCTTTTGCATGAAACTTAAAAAAAGAAACATCTTCCTCCTCTCAGTTCTAACAGTACTACATATATGTACGCTAAATTTGTTTCCCTTTCCTGTAGCACCTATTAGATTCAGCCTTATCTTATTATTCCTAATGTCTCATTCTCTTCTTATCCCTTTCCATCTCTTCCCCTAGACTGAAAGCTAGTTGAGGAGAGGAATTTTTGTTCACGCTTCTTTCTGTTCCTCAAAGTGCTTTGCATTTAGTATGAGCTCAATAAATGTTTATTGAATCAATGTATCATTTATACAACAGCTAACATTTCAAAGAGCTTAACATTACAGCTCTGTATATTAATCTTCAGGGGAATCATTCTATACCATACTGAAAAAGTAGATTGTATTTCAGATGACAGATTTTGATTAAAATAGGTCTTATTGACAAAAACCCACACAATTTTACTACATGTAAGAGGGGCTAGGATGAAAGCCAGTTTCCATTCTGTTTTAGTGTTGGAATAAACATTAGGACTTCTACAGTTTAAAGTGAAGAAAAATACTTCCAAAAACCTCAAGCCATTTTGAGTTAAGGATCAAAACTGTTGCTATTGTTGGAGTTGACACGGACAACATTGTTTGATAATTCATTAACCATTAGCTAATAGGAAAGAATTGTAGAGGCCATTTTAGAGGTCATAGTATAACTCCTTCATTTTAAGTGAGAAAATTGAAGGACAGTAAGATTGAGTGATGTAAGAGTGGTGCTAGTGATCATTAGTCTAGAGGAAAGAGACTGGGGATAGGGAGAAATATTTGAAAAAGCTTCCTAACAATTAGATTTGTCCAGAAATAGAATAGACTGCCATGAGAGGTAGTGGCTTTCCTGTCACTGCAGGACTTCACGTAAAAGCTGGATGACCATTTATCAAGTATGGTTTGGAAAGGATTCCTATTCAGGGATAATTTGGCCTCTGGGATATCTATATACTCTAAAATTCTATAATTCTGTGAAACAAAGGGCTGTAGGAATTTGGAGAAGGAAGAAAAAAATTTCCAGTTGGAGTAATTGGGGTGGTTTTGACAAGGTACAGGCTTTGGGAGCCCCCCTTGAAGTGTCTTTGAATCTTCCCACTTGATCTGGCCTTTGCCTGAGGCCATAAGCCTTCCATTACTGTTAGGCCCAAATCTCTGTTGCCCTTAAACTAGCCTAGTCCAGCATTGTCTATTACCTCCAGATTGCCTCCTGCTGCTTCCCACCCTAGATTCCCTCAAAATCCCGTTCTCTTGATTCCTGGAGTCTGACCTCTAGTCACCCCAGTCCCATCCAGATTCTCCTTAGACTCCTCCTCAAGACCCTCCCTCAACCCCTCCTCTAGTAACTCCAGACTACTTGGCCACCCCTAGATCCCTCCCACAGTCTTTCTGTATATAAGATCCATCTCGCCTCCATGAAGGTTCTCATACTTAATCTAGTTCAGTTTAGATTCAATCTGTCCCCGTGGCATTAGTGTCACAAATACTCAGGCTCCCTAAGAGTCTACCCATTATGGTGAATCTTTTATAAACTTTGTTTTTTCTCTTTGGTGGGAAGAAGGCTTGAGTTGAATTCACTCTGCAGGACTTGGTGCGTCAGTATTTTGGGGTCCCCTACAGCCCTAAACTCCTCTGACCTCAACAGTTTCCTGAAATTGTTACATGAGTTAGATTTTACCCTCGTATACTTCATACCTCATTAGCACTTATTTTAAAGGTGGAACTGGGAAGGGACAGGAAGTGAAACTCAACTCTGTGCTTTTCAGTTCAACAAACATTTATTTCAAAACATTGTGTTAGGTAGCAGGGATAGGAACAGGGATAAGGGCTAATCTTGGACAATCCAGGGGCATTCCATTCATTTTCCTTTCACCTCTTCAATTACCTTTTCTGTGTTGTCTTCTTCTATTAGGAAAGTGGGCTCCTCTAGGGCAAGGATTGTCTTTCTTTCTATTTGTATTTTTATCCCCAGTGTTTAGCATACTGCTTAGTACACAGGTGGGTGTTTATGAAATGCTAGTTAGTTAGCTTTTCTGAAACTTACAGTCTCACAGAGTTGTTTAGAATATTGAATGAAACGTTAAATAACTTGCCCAGGTAAATACAATTAGTTATGTAGCAAAGCTAGGACTTGAATCCATGTCTTTCCAGCTTCGAAGTTATTTTGCTATTCACAGACATGCTACAGTGGGGATATGAAGTAAAAAAAAAAAGAAATAGTCCCTGTCCTTAAGGTGCTTATGTTCTATCCACATCTCCTTGGAATATAAATTGGTTGATGAGTTCTCTATGTATCCACATCATTCTTTTCAGACAGCTTCTCAGGATCATTTATTTGTCTTCAAAGTTTTATTCCTGAGAGCTTCCAAGTCTCCTTGGCTGATTTTCCTTATAGAATATGACATTATGAAATTCTACCTTTCCCATCTCTCCATTCTTTGAAATCCACTCTCCCAAGATCTTGGATTTGTATTATTTTCCTGGTTTTCGTCTTCTCCATAAATTCTAAGATGGAGTAGTAATTTTTCTTCAAAAGTTCTCATCGTTTCTACCTAAGCAATTCATTTTCTCCTTGTTGATCAGAATCAGGTCCTCAATAGCATGTTACTTTTGTCTTTTAAATAGTGATTAATAATAATAGCATTTATGTTGTGATTGAAGGTTTGCAGGGCCTTCATATTGATGTGGATACAAACAGTACCCTAAGAGTTAGTAAGGATCACTTTCCCAGGCTCTCTGAAGGGGTTTGAGGCCCATTCTGTAGCCCATCCTATAACTTGAGGATGTCTTAATGTTCTTCCCCTTTTATATTGAAAAACCATACATACAACTTGTACCAAAAGAATTGCTTTTGTCCCCCTCTCATCCTGTGTTCCCTATCCTGTCATTCATCTTCCTTATCCTGTGTCATGACAATTTTTCCGTATCTTAGCTAGCAACAACCTTCCTCACCTTGTTTGTACTTATCCTGTCCCTAAATCTCCAACCTCCATAAGTGTAGTAGGAAGGCCGAATTTATGATCTCAAATATAATCATGTATATGTTTGAATGGTCTGAAATCGCAAGGTATGAGAGATTCTCTAAGGAGAAAACAACAAGAAATTTATTTAGGCCCCACCGCAGCAAAAACTTGAACCAGCCTCCCCATTCCAACATCTTGACAAAAAGACTCCAGGCCCAGAAAGCCCATCT
>JAQQSZ010016946.1:0-10911 GCA_028646595.1 Phalanger gymnotis
AAGAGAAGAGAAGAGAAGAGAAGAGAAGAGAAGAGAAGAGAAGAGAAGAGAAGAGAAGAGAAGAGAAGAGAAGAGATGAGACAGAAACAGAAAAAGAATGGTAGAAGCAGGCCAACATGCCACTACTTGGCCATTTCCAAACCATTCCTGGACAAGTGTGGACAACCACCTTACCACCCTCCTTTCCATCTTTAACTCCCCTATATGTGTTGTTTTCCCTTGTTAGAATGTAAACTCCTTTATCTCACGGATTCTCTTACTTTCTTCTTTTTGTACCCTTAGCACTTAGTATAGTGCCTGACAAATATTAGCATTTAATTCATTTATTCCCCAACTTCAAGATCTTTTCCTTAGGGCCTCATATTACCCTGTGTTTTTCACCTCTCTAATACATGTTATATTGTACAATCATTTGGGTTTGTTGCTGATCCCCCTACCAAACTGTAAGCTCTATAGGAACAGAAACATTTCTCATCTTTTAAATCTACATTTCCTGTTTTTCCAAAGCACCTAGTACAATTCTCTGCACATTGTACTTAATAAATGTTTGTTGAATGAATAAATGAGAGAGAGAAAAGGTAAAATTAAGTTTAACAAACATTTATTAGCCACTTACTCTATCCTAGGCAATATACATATTTCTGAGGAAGAAAGGTGACAAACATCACAGTCACTGCCCTCAAGGAGCTTACAATCTTAAAACATGGTCAAGGGGGAAGGAGAGTCAGACATGTACACAAATAACTACAATACAAGTTACACTGTGATTAAATACATCAGAGAAGTTAAACGGTGGCCTGAGACAGTTTAGGATCAAAGGAATACAATTTGCTGGGGAATCTGGGAAAGCATCATTTAGGAAATGTCATCTGAGCTAGGCCTTGAAGAAAGAACATTTTTAATACATAGAGACAGAAGAGTAGAAGCAAAGTCCAATCCAGGCACCAGGGAACGGCCTGCTTAAATGCATAAACGAACAGGAAAGGATCAGGTCAGAGAATATTGAGTAGTCCAGTAGGGATGAAGTATAGAATATGCAAAGGGGAAACATTGTGGAATAAGATCTAGAAAGGTCTTTGGGAAGCTAGATTCACATACTGGCATATTAAAAAAAAATCAATCATATTAAACCTGGACACCACGTGTTTTTCCTCATCTTTGAAAAATCTTGATACAGTTGGATCTTTTAAATATATCTGGCCATCAACTAATTTAAACTCCAGGCCTCAGTGCTGAAAAAATATCAGGAAATGTCAGAAAGATTGGATTTCAAAAATCCTTAGGCTACAATCCCCGGCAAGAGATTTCATGGCAAAGGTTGGATTTGCATAAATGAAAAGCTGAATGGGATGCCAAAAGACCTGAGGCATCTTCACAGCTTTATCATTTCAGTTCTGTTCCTTGGGTTGAGCAGGTTTCTATCTGTGTCACTCGGTGCGTCATACATCAACTCCCTTCCTTTCCCCTGATATACAGCAGCCTTTAGTGAGCACCTTCCCACACAAGATAATACACAGTAGAAGAAGAAAAAAAGGCAACTGTTCCTGAAGTTACAACTGCAATGACAGTTTCCAAACAGGGAAAAAGAGTATATTCTCACCCAAACAGCTCCCATTTGCTCAGGGAATGAAGGCAAATTCAGAAATTCCTAAGCCCTTGACTATACGAATAGTTAATTCACTAAGGCTCATTGTGTGTTAATATGTGAAAGACTCCATCATGGATGGAAGGCTATGAACCAAAACTACACAGAATGGAAAGGTGTGAAGGATCAGGATCTATACCAGTGAGAAAATGCTCTCACCAGTGCTATCCCAGATCCCTGTAAGAGCTGATAATAATAATAATAACTAGCATTTATACAGTACTTTAAGGTTTGCAAAGCGTTTTATAAATATTATCTCATCTTGTCCTCACAACAACTCTGGGAGGTAGGTGCTATTATTGTCTCTACTTTACAGATGAGGGAACTGAGGTAGAGGGCCACACAGCTAATAAGGAAGTGTTTGAGGCTGGATTTCAATTCAAATCTTCCTCACTCCAGGTTCAGAGCTCTATCCATTGCACCATCTAGCTCCCTCAAGATATGAAGGAAAGTCCTTTCCTTCTATAAAGGGGAGAATGAGAAGGAAAGCAGATTTCCCAGTGAGTTGGAGCCCACAGAATGTCATTTTCTGTGCTTTAACAACCCCAACTTTTTTTTAAACTACTAGACATTTGTTTTTGCATGTTGTCTCCTCCATAAGATTGTGAGCTCCTTAAGGGCAGGTAGTGTCTTCTCTTTTTATAACCCCAGTGCTTAGCCCTGGCACTTATTAAGTCCTTAATAAATGTTTATTAATTGATTGACATGATAAATGAATGCTTATATTAATGCATTCTGTACTGCTATCCAATCTCACTTCTAGTTACCTTTCTAAGTCTTGAATGAGCCTTCTCAGATTTAAAGAAATGTTCTTTTCTGCTATGCTTAAGTCCTCTTGACTCCTCTATTAATATTCTGATCTTCATCTTTTAAGATAAAACATGGTTCATATCTTCTTTTTCTCTAACATGATTCTTCAGTGCATGAGTGGGAAATTAATAGCTACTATAGCCTTTTAAAACTACTATAAAATGCAGGTACTGTATAATTCCAGGTAAATCCATGTACCAGATAATCTGCCACAATACAAATTTTCTAGATAATAAGTGATTGTCTTTATTATTATTGGTATTGGTGGTGTTGGTGGTAATAGCATTTATTTCACACTCTAAAATTACAAAAAGCTTTAAGATTTCACTCGTTTAATGGTAATAGTTCACATGAATATAATGCTGTAAGGTTTATAAAGTGTTATACCCTGTGAGGTAGGTAGTATAAATATTATTAGCTTCATTTGGTGCATGAAACTCAGAGAGGTTAAGTGACTTACCCAAAAGCACACAGCTTATAATTCAGGGCTGGTACTCAAACCCAGCTTTTCTGACTTCCAGTCCAGTGATATTTGCTCTACATCCTGTGACCTTTAATTAATATTTATTCAAAAGTATTATGTCAACCATAGTACCCAGCATGCTGCATACAAATAAAATCTTTATAAATTATTAAACACACACAAATTAACTGATGCAGAATGCTGTAACCAATAAAACAAAACAAGCTGAAGGGATTTCTAGCTTGCTGGTGGTAAGAAAGGGGAGAGAGTGTCACAACACACTTAGAAAAATGGAAAATATAAGTTTTCCAATTGTTAAAAGAATGAGGACTGAGGGAGTGAAAATAACAGAGAAGGGACTGTTTCTCATTGTCCTAAAACAAATTAAGAGACGAGGTCAGGGATGTGCTAGAGATGGCTCAGCATCATAGAACAGATGGGATTTAAAGAATAGAAAAGGGTGAGGTAAACAGCATTTTCTTGCAAATGTTGAAGGAATTAATTAGGAATGTAAAGAACTTCCAGGAGGAAGATGCAGAAAAGGAAGTGGGTTTAAAAAATTGAGCGAGCAGTTTGGAGAGAAGTTGAGAGAATGTTTGGCTTGCAAATTCAACAGACCAAAAAGGGAATATAGAACATACCTTCACAAAGAGACGTTTACATTCATGCCAAGGAGTGGGTGAATACAGTCATAAATAAGCAGACAACCCCTTTCCCTAACTCACCAGAATTAGTTCTCTCTCTCTCTCTCTCTCTCTCTCTCTCTCTCTCTCTCTCTCTCTCTCTCTCTCTCTCTCACACACACACACACACACACACACACACACACACACACATACACATCCTACATGTGCATGCACTAACCCAAATCCAAATAAAGAGGTATATATATATATATAATTTAGGTCCTTCTGAAGGAGTGGTGCCTTTGTGCTACTCTATTGTTTACACACAGAGAAAGGAAACTTTCTTTTGAAAGTGGAGAAGAGGAAAATTTGAAGGGCAGACTTTTGGAAGGTAGACTGGGGAAATATGTTTGAAAGGGTGATGTTTGGGACTAGTTAGATTTAAAAAGACAAATTACTGTTGTACTTAATTCTTTCATAAGAAGAAAGGTGAGGCAGGAAATTAATGGGTGCCATTTTATTAGGCTACAATTGAATTATTTGTCACTCACAAACTAGCAAATCATACAACTCCCCTTTCAAGGACAAGCTCCAAACTTTTATCATCAAAGTGAGATAATTCCAGGAAATGCTTTTCTTCTCTTCCTTTGTTTAATGCAACAGCTATTGGAAGCCTTTAGGACAGTGTGGAACCTTGACATCCGTCCAGGAAGGCCCAATTCTCTGCACAGAGGCATAAAGGATGCTGAATAGACCATACGCCTTTAGTTTAAAATGGCTCTTCTCGGCACAAAGTTCAACCTCATTTCAGACTCTCTGCCTTATATCCATGTTCCTCATACACACGACTCAGAATGTCTGACTGGGAAAAGTCTGATTCAATTCAATTCGGCAAACGTATATTAAGCACCCATACCTGGTAGGCAGTGGACACCATGCTTAGTGCTTGTTGTCTCAGCCCTCGATCCTCCAAGGGTATTCGTAGGTAACAGGGCTATAATGTAGTGTGGAAGGAAACCCAGGCGCTGTGTCAGAACTGCAGTTAGCAGCGGGTTACTTAGGGCCTTGGAGGGTACTAGAAAGGGATTTTTGTGGTCCCTCTACCATCTCTCTCCCTCTCAAATCTCCAGCCCTGAAGATGCTATGGGGTGTGCTCCCAGGGGACCCCGCCTAGTTCAGCTCCCACCTCTGTTTGGTGCGATGCTATCCGCCTGCACTAATGCCCTGCTTTTTAAAAAAAAACAACTTTGCCAGTCCAGTAGCTGCTCACTCAGACCTAAAATCCAAGAGATTTACAAACCAAGCATTCGCACAGAGCGGGCCCAGACAAGGGAGCTCCTAGGGAGAAGGAAAAATAATGCACATTCAGGGAGGATTTCACGGAGACCCAGGCTAGTTCAGCTCTTCTCAGCGGCGGGAGAGTTGCGGTAACTGACCCAGAGGAGACAGAGGAGATGGATGCAGGTTCAGAGTTGACTCCTCGTCCTGGACCCTAGAGTGGGGCCGCGCGCCCTGCGGCCGCCTTTTTTACCAAGAGAAGTCAGCCTGTACTGGGAATTTAGGGCATCAAGCTTTGGGAGGAGCACGGAGGAACTGTTAAGAAACCCGGCTTCCTCTCAGGAGATGAGCCTGAGACCCTAAAAAGTTCCTTCCTGGGCAAGACCCAGAGCGCGCAGAAGGAGATCTGTCCAGGGTGCTGAAGAGTGGTCTGCTGCAACCGCGGGGCAGGCAGGCTGGCCGGCTGGCCGGCTGGCGGGCTGGCGGGCTGGCGGGAGGGAGGGCAAGAGGACACCGCCTCCAGTGGACCTCCCTCCTAAGGAAGCCCGCCTCCAGCCAGCCCTCCTGCCCTGGAGCGAGCCTCCCAGCCCCGGATAGAGAGGCAGCAGCACACCTTACCAGCCTCTGGGCCGTTCAGCCCCCATCACCTGGCTCTTTTCGCCCTTCGGGCCTCCTGATCATTCACCTTTCCTTCTCTTCCGTTCTCACCACCACCACCACCACCCAGACACATCTTCTCCCGCCCTCCGTGGTCAGTAAAGGTTTTCTCCGCCTCCGAACCCTCCAGCCTCGGTCTGCATCCACTCTCCAGATCTCGTCCTCTCCCGGGATCCAGTCCCGCCGAGGTTCTTCCTCGGGATCCCCGACCCTACCCTTACCCCAAACGATCGGTTCTCCCCCAGTCTCCCAGCGTAGCAGGGCTTTCGCACCCCCGCCCCGGGCTCTTTACCTTTTTCTTTCGGTCACGAGAGCGGTTCCTCCGTTTCCTGTTGGATTCTTCCTTTTCCTTCTGCTCCTGGAGGGCCTGAGCCTCGATGTCTTTAATTTTCTTCAGCTGTTTGGCTGCTTGAGCCATGGCGGGTTACGGAGCTGCAGTCCCCGCCTCCCCTGGAGCCCCAGTTCACACTTCGCTGCTCAGAGCACCAACACCCTCCCCACCAGCACCACCAAAAAAAAGTCCCTACCCTCCCTCCCTCTCTCCTCCCTCTCGCTCTCTCTCTTTCTCTGCTTCACCCGGGCAGGGAGCTTCACTACCACGAAGACAATCCGGGCGGGCTCAAGCACTGGCTAGGTCCTTAGCCCAAACAAGTGGAGAGGAACCCTTTACGCGGTGGCGTTGAGACACCCCCGATCCAGCGTCCCCAGAGGCTCCCTGCGCCCGGTCCAGCCCCGAAGCGTGAGAGCCGCGGTGTCCTCCTTCTGGGACAGGGATGGAGGCTCGGGCCGCCTCTCCTGCAGCAGGAACCGCGGCGGCAGGGGGTGGGGGAGACAGCTCGTAATGCAGAGAGAGAGAGAAAGAGCTGTCCTCGGGAGGGGGCGGGGGGAATCGCTGCCAGGGCTGGATGCAGGAGGAGGACAAGCGGCGAGGCATCGAGCAGGGGAGCCGGGCCGGGCTGGACCGGACCGGGTGGAGGGGTGAGGCTTCCCCTCCCTAGCTTGCTGTGGCGCCGAGCCGGGAGCTGGAACCTCCAGGCAGCCAGTCAATCCCTGACTTTACCACTGCAATGCTGCTGAGGTGCGCACATTTTCCGAAAGGACTGCCGCTCTCGCTGCTGCTGCCGTCGGAGTGGTTTTGAGGTGACAAAGCCGTCTCCTTTTTCCCCTAAGCCTCTCCCCTCCCCGTCCCGCCACCTCGCTCCCCCCCCCCCACACACACACTTTATTTATTTTACGGAGAGCTAGAGAGTAGGTTCTCCCAACACCCTGTTGGAAAAGGCATCTCTGCTACTGCCAAAGGCTGGGGCGAAGTACTCCACAATGTAGCCCCAGCGGCAGCAGCATCTCCAGGCTCAGCCCCTCCGACGAGCAGAAGGGGGCGGGGGAGGGGACGGATCCTGGCTGAGGCTGAGAGGACTAAGCCAGGGATTCATTGTGCTTTCCGTCTACGCAGGCAGCATCGAGGGAGGGTGGGGAGGAGTAGTAAATTGCAATACCTCAGCCTCTTTCCTCCTCCTACTGGGTCACACTCAGCCGGGTACCATTTCCTCCCCTGGGCTGCAGTTCCAGAGATCCCATGAGAAGAGGTGGAAGATTCTTCCCCCTACTGTCACCCGCCGAGAACTTGATTTGCCCTTTTCAGACCATGTGGGGATTTCATTTGCATATTTACCAATTATAGATAGAAAACGTGCACAGAATCAAGGTAACAGTTTCTCTTTTGACAGGAATGGAGTCAGAATGCCCTTTTCCTCCCAGCCCCTTGACATGCATATTCAGTGGCAGCCCCATTCCATTAATGATTACTGAGTCAGGTGGGTCTCTGCACCATTGCTCCCAGCAGACAGCACGAGCCCCATTAAAGTTTCCCACAGCACGGCACTCTTCAGCTTAAGTCTCATTGGCATTGTTCCAAGAAAGGTAGAAAGGTATTAAAGGAAAAAAATCAAGGTTAAATACTTAGAGAAAGGTGTCAAATAATAGATCTGAGATAGATCAATTGTTCTTTCTATCTTATAATAAATCAAACATTTTAAGTGCTTATGCTCTAGGCATTGTGCTAAGCAATAGGGAGAGATGACACATGTGTGTGTGCACATATACATATATACCTGTACATCCATACATATAGTCTGAGCTGAGAAGGGAAGAAAAAACCATTTCAGCCTTAGTGTAGAAACATAACTGGCCACCACTATTAACTAAAACAGTCATCTTTAAAAGTAGATGAAAGGATTGAAATAGCACCGAGTAAGGCCTGCCCTAGGCAAAGTTTATCCTTAGCCCCATCCAATATTTGGTGTCAGCAGTCAGCATTTATCCTTCTATTTCATCTTGGTACTCTCTCCCTTCTCCCTCTCTCTCACTATCTTATCTTCTGTTCCAGCAGAACTTTTAAGAAGTTCACAACTTAGTTATCAATCCATTGTGTGAGTTGATATGGCTTAATACTTCCCAGGAGAAGATACATTCCAGTAGGGAGTCTCCAAAGATCAAAAGTCTTTCTAGAATAAAATGAAGAAAGTTATAATGGAAGTAGACAGTGGGGTTGATCATTCTGGGGTCAGGGAACCTTCCTTGTTGCACTCTCAAATCACACCAGTTGTTTAGTTGGTGACAATGGAAAGAACAATGAATTTGGATGTATGCATACACACATACATGGAGCATTTGTTAAGCTTAAAAAAAATGTTTTGAAAGATGGTCCCTATTTTCAAGGAGCGTACATTCCAATAAGGGAAGACAAAATAAAGGAGGAGCTAGAAAAGTTGTTTGTGGGGATGCAGAACAATTGGAAAAGTATATTGAGTTGAAAGTAACATAAGCAACAAGGTTAGGCCACCCTCAAAAAATGGTGATTTTGCCCCAGGACTCACCAGTGCAGAAAGAAAGTCTTAGGTAGAAGCCATCCCAATTGAGGCAGCTGGTGTTGAGGTGGAGCAGTCTGGAGAATGAGTTGAGCTTGGGGTGACTTCTAACTTGGAGTAAGAAGAGCTAGAAAATCTGGGCTCCAACACTTACTAGCACTGTGACCTTGGGCAAGTCATGAAATCTTTCTAAGCCTCCCTTTCCTCATTCATAACATAGGAATAGGAATGCCATCAGTACTGACCCCACCTGCATCCCATGGGGCTGTTGTGAATATAAACAGCTTATAAATTACATCAGTGCTTCATGGAGCCAGCAGTCTGGGTACTCTTTCCACCAGTCCAGAACATAATCTCTCTATGCCTAGGCAGTCAATCTTTATGAGTTTCTGGTGCTGAAAAATCATCACTTAATGGTAAGCTCTCTGGTAATTAGCATCTCTGCACTTAGCTAGACTGGTAGTGGGTTGACAGATATATAGTTCATCAACAGGCCATGATCGATGTCTTTCCAGCTTGAAAAGACCTGACAGCTTATCCTCCCCTTGCATATCCTTCAAGAACGAAGCCATGAAGAAGCAACACAGTAGCACCCTAGCAGAGGGTAAATGGTATAGAAAAGTGAGCACTACATTATCTCCTTGCTAAACTAAAAGTTCTATAAGAATAGAGACCACATCTATTCCAGACCCTTTCTTTATACATTTAATCCCATCTCTTCCCATCTTGTCAATGTGCTGTTGCCATATATCATTTCCACTCCCTTTGGATTTTTCATCTTTAATTTCTCCTAATCTGCTCCTTCATAGATGTCTCCAAAAATATTCACGTTCTGCCTACACTCGAAAAATCTTCAAGTGATCATGTTATCTCCTCATACTAGCCTCCTATATCTATCCTCCCTTTCACCACCAAACTTCTAGAAAAAGTAGTCAACCCACCCTTAGTAATTAGGCTAACTGCCTCCACTTCCTACCTAACTGCCTCCATCTACCTACCCACTGACTTCTCAACTCCTTGCAGTCAGATTTCCAATACCAACTCTTTACTGAAATGGTTGCTCCCAAAGATCTCATCTGATAAATCCAATGGCATTTTTCCCAATCCTTTTTCTTGACCTCTCTGCAGCTTTTGACACTATTGATCATTCTTGCTGGATACTCTTTACTCCTTTAGATTCCATTAAAAATGATCTCTTCTGTTTGTCCTTCTGCCTGACCATTCAGTCTCCTTTATTAGATTATCACACATCCCATGTCCATTTCAGGGTATATGTATACCCCAAGGCTCTATCCTGGGCCATCTCCTCTCTCCATATTCTCTTTCAATAATCTCATTCACTTTCTTGGGTTCAATTATCTCCATGCATCTGGTTCTTAAATCTACATATCCACACCTAATCTGTCTCCTTAATGTCAGTCAAAATACCATTGCTGACCATGTGCTGGCCACCTCCACCTCTGGATGCCTCCATTTCAAAATTCAAAATACCCAAATTAGAACACATCATCTCTTCCCCCTAATTCCCCTCCTCTCTGGACATTCTAACTTATATTGAGGATGCCGCCATCTTCTCAATAATCCAATTTTAAAATCACAAAAACATCCTCTATTTTTTCTTCAGTTGCCAAGTGTTGTTGACTCTACTTTCACAATATCTCTTGCATTTATCCTTTTGTCTCCACTCACACAGCCACCACCTGAGTTCGCAGAGACTTTTAAAATAGCCTCCTAATTGGTCTTCTGGCTTCCAGTTTCTCCACTTTCCAATCCATTCTCCACACAGCTGCCAAAATAATCATCCTAAGGTATAGGACTAATCACATCTCTTCCCTGCCATAGCCCTTCTAGTGGCAAACTATTACCTATACAATAAAATGCAAACTCAATCTGGCTTCTAAAGCCCTCCAGAATCCAATCCCAACCTAACTTCCCAGCCTTGTTTCTTATTATTCCCTTTACCTAGTCCCAACCAAACTGGCCTATTAGCTGTTTCCCAAACCAGACATTCCATTTCCCAAGATGATACAGTAGCTAAAGCACTGGTCCTAGAGGAAGGAAGATCTAAATTCAAATCCTGTCTCAGTTTTTTTTTTTAATTTTTTTATTATTTAATATATTTAGTTTTCAGCATTGATTTTCACAGGAGTTTGAATTACAAATTTTCTCCCCATTTCTATCCTCCCCTCCACTCCAAGATGGCATATATTCTGGTTGTCCTGTTCCCCAGTCAGCCCTCCCTTCTGTCACCCCACTCCCCTCCCATCCTCTTTTCCCTTTCTTTCTTGTAGGGCAAGAGAAATTTCTATGCCCCATTGCCTGTGTATCTTATTTTCTAGTTGCATGCAAAAACTTTTTTGTTTTTGTTTTTGAACATCTATTTTTTAAAACTTTGAGTTCCAAATTTTCTCCCCTCTTCGCTTCCCACCCACCCTCCCTAAGAAGTCAAGCAATTCAACATGGACGACATGCATATCATTATGTATAACCCTTCCACAGCACTCATGTCGTGAAAGACTAACTATATTTTGCTTTTTCCTAACCTATCCTCCTTTATTGAATTTT